>OY757913.1:30678847-30731347 GCA_963585895.1 Sepioteuthis lessoniana
TCTGTAGGAGCAGCACGGATCTACAGAAGTCAGAAAAGAATAACAACTCATTATATAGACATAGTTCGAAAGATATTTATACCATGTGGATATAGTTGAATTTAGAGATGTTTACTAACATAGTCGAGCGTGGGACCATTAGAGCGAGACGGTTCGTGAGGATCGAACTCACTACACTGTTTCCTAGTTCATTAACTATTAACTCTACGCTTGATGCCCAATCGGCTGGGGCTGCAGAGAGGTAAGACCCCCCCCCAACAAGTGTCCTGGATATGACAATAAACAATCTGATGGTGGTTCCAGTAATGTTGGAGTTTTGGGGAATGTGAAGTACCCCTTCATTGCCATTGCTCCCAGGTCCACTCTGGCCTGGAGTGGTAGCACCTGATAGGATCCTATCAATGGGTCAAACAGAACTAAACTGTGTACTTATGCTAAACTGAATTGCTTGTAGTAGAACTGTTTTGACATTTAAATTGCGTGCTTATGCTTAACTGAATTGTTTGGAATGGAACTGTTTTTGTATATCAAACTAAATTGTTTGGAATAGAACTGTTTTTGACATTGAAACTAATTACACAAAACTGAATTGTTTGGAATAGAATCGTTTTGACATTTAACTGTGCATAAGCAAAAACTATACTGATGCTAAACTGAATTATTTGAAATAGAACTGTTTATTTGTATATTTGGTTTCAAATAACCCACAAAGGTTGATATGCTATAAAACACAAACAAACAAACAAACTCTACGCTTGGCGCCTGGATAAGAACTTCAGTGTTGAAAGAAAAGGGTGGAACATTATTTTCTTGTTCTAGAAAGATTGATATCTTTCAAATTTTGACTTGTATGATTCTTCGTTGACGCGAAGTGAGACATGAATTCGAGTCTCACCAGGAACTTGATTTTCTATTCCTTGTTGTCATAGAAGTAGCGACCTAGATGATTGATTGATTTTAATGGCATGTCTAATGGTTTAGGGTTATTTTATGCCTAGAGGTTAGGGAGTCACGTTCATTGTACGTTTATATTTACACTTTTTGGTACACTTGTTTCTTACGATTTTTTTGAACGCAGTCCTATCGAATACGAATATTTTTTTAAACAGATCTATTTGACTCATAGATGAAACCCTAATAGGTACTACGACTCCGGGTCAGAGTGAATCTGGTAGTAATGACAATGATGGGGTCTTTCACACTCCCCAGATCTGTAGCCTCACCACCAGATCTAGTCTAATCAGGGACCTAAGAGTGTTGTCATAAAAAGTAACTAGAATAAGAAAATTGAATGATAATACTAGCCAAAATTAATATTAATAAAGATATTTTTAGCTGTGTCTATCATTATTAGAAGAGGATCTATCTCTACTTGAATACTGTCATTAGTTCTTTCTAATAGTTTTATTATTTACGGAGTTATTTGGCTAAAAATTTTCATAGGTAAATGTGTTTGTATATAGTTAATGAAGCAGATGCTTGAAGAATAAATCATGCAGAAAGGTGAAAAAGCTAGAATATTTCTCAAATACGAACAGCACAATGGGAGATAACTCTTGCATAACGAAAAGAGTTGCCTATAATTCACGTCAAATTAAAAAAAAAAAATAAATAAATAAACAGTTTAAAATAACTTTATGATTGATTGTTTCATTGATCTTAACAGCATTTCAACTTGATTATTTGATGTTTAGCTGTTAGTTAATTACTTTTATTGTACTTTTATATTTAAAGTTGTGTTTTTGTTTCGATAGAGTTTTTTTTTTGTTGCATATAGTAATACGATATAAAGTATTCCTATGTAATACAAATAATTTTCACACAGTCCCGAGGTTTCAAATGTTTCCTTTTGAAGTGTTCGAGGTGTAATGACGAAAGTGCTGGACTGTTGCCTCGAAGTAAATGAGTTCGAACTCCAGTCGGAGTAATAGCATTGGGAAACATGAATTCTCTCATCTCTATAACTACGGGTTAAATCGTATCAATACTCTTCTTCAACAGGGATTACTTTGGCATGAAATAACCCACCATGGTTGATATACTATAAAGAAACCAAACTAAATCTACCAATCTAATACTAATAGTTTATACACGATTTAAAAAAAATTACCATGAATATATTCCACATCCATGAATAACGTAATGATTACCCACAAATATGGATTGCATACGTGTTTGGCACAAGGACCAAAAGTATATAGTCTTAAGTAATTAATAATAGAAATAGTAATAATAACAAGGATAATAATAATCCTGAGTAAACAATTATAGTTTCAAATAACTATTCTTCATACAAATAATTTACATGTTATCAAGTAAAAGTACAATTGGCGACCCGAAGGCTCCCTTTTCAATAGCTACAACACCATGGTGTAGGGAAGGGTGCTATTCCATTCCCGGGATTGCTCCACTTTACCCTTATCTTATAATACTGAGTGCTAAGCAAAGCAGAATCAAGTACCATTTTTTGAGTCTTTGGTATGATTCGACCATGGATTGAACCCTGGTCTCTTGGACCAATGGCCCGGTTTGTTATCAAGAAGTACTCTTTAATTCTAACAATTCTACTCAATTATATGGTTTCAAAAATTATTTCTATTTAACAATGATCAATTTTTTGCACACAAGTGAATAATAATAATAATCCTTAGTAAACAGTTATTGTTTCAAGTGACTAATCTTAATGCAAATAGTTTACAGTTATATGGTATCAAGTATTCCCATCTAACACTTATAACTTTCAGACACATCTCTGGGACCCATGGATAGAACCCTAACAAGTACTACCACTCCGGATCGGAGTAGACCTGGCAGTAATGTCATGAAAGAGTACTCCACACTCACCACCAGATGCAGTTTTTATTTTTTACCCCCTCCTTTTGTCGGGGATACAGCTTATGATATAAGCCCCACCAACGAAGAGCAATAACTTTATGAAAAACATGAATATTTTTCAATTCATGAAAAAGAAATAACATTTATTCTCTTATCTTTTATTTCCTTTTTTGAGGAGTTGAGGAATAACTTTTTTTTACTTGTCTCATAATTATAAATTCTTGAGAATAAGAACAAAACAACAACAACAACCTAATCCTCCCACTCAACTAACAAAATAAGATAAACCTTTGTTATTTTCCCCATTTCTTGCTATCAAAAAAAATATTAAAATGTAAGAAGAAACAATTTTAGATTTATTCATAAGAATGAATTCCATGAAAAAAAAAATCATAAAAATCGACCTATTTATATATAGATACAAACGTTATGTCTTCTTTGCCGGAAGAGTTTAATAAACTCTGGATTCAAGTTGTACAATGCTAAGATCAATTAATATCACTATTTCAGTGATTTCAATTTACTCCGGAAAACAAGGGACAAAATAGAAGCTTTCTCATACTCTTTAAAAGTGGATCACCGATCAATTTAAAAGGATGATTTGGTTTGGTTTTTTGGCATATCAACCATTGTTTGTTATTTAATGCCAAATCCTGGTTTTACATATGTATTAAATATATAATTTGTAAACACATTTTGTAGATACACTTTTAAACGAGCCTGAACTCATTTTTTTTGCGCACAGTTAAATGGTTTCAAGTATTGCTATGAAACAGTAACAATCTAACATCAGTTTACAGATATTTAAATGGATATACATGATATATAAAAGTTTAGTTTGTCGGTAATTTCATTTTTAAATAAGATAGAACTAATTTGTTTGCATACTTTTATTACTTTTGTTTCTACAGTTAGATGATTTCACTTATTGCTATCTAACGCTTATAATTTTATTCAATATTTATCATTTATTTGCACACAGTGAAATGGTTACAAGCTTTGCTATCTTACACTAATTATTCTATTCAACATTATTCATTCGTTTGCACACAGTTAAATGGTTCCGAGTATCGCTATGTATCACTAACAATTCAATTAAACATCAGTCATTTGTTTACACACAGTTAAATGGTCAAACAGTTCTATTTCTAACAATTCAGTTTTGCATGCCATTTTCTTACACACAGTTTAAATGTCAAACAATTCTATAGATAGAACCCTATCAGGAGCGACATCGGGCCAGAGTATAAAAATATATATATAACTGAGGTAATTGGGTTGTCTCCCGTGGTCGACCTCACTCTCTAAAGGACATGTATGACTCATATAATTGGTCAGCACATCTCTTCAAAATAACCAATCGCGGGCTTCCAAGATGTTGGCGCCAGATATCAAAGACATGTCTAACCTTCTTTCTATAACCATGCTCAGTGATGAGCCGACGTTAAAATTGTCTCTACTAAAATTCCTGCAGTGACTGTATGAAATACGTAAAACTTTGGTATATACAACACAAAGACTTCAGTTAAGTGGACTATTATTTTTTTTATATATAATATTATATTGCCGTAAACAGAATAATTTGTTTGCAACAGTAATATAATATTTTAAAATTCAAACGTGTTCATGCTTTTCCCCTAACTTTCTTCTGTTTTCAACTTAACAACATATTTGCAGCCAAAATTTCCACTACTTTACATATTTTGCAAACAAGTTTCCCGCAATTTTTAATACCTGAGCGTGTTGGTAATGAAGAGGTACACTGCATTTCTCAAAGCTCCAACACTACTGGAGCCTTATCATCACCTGATTGTTTAATGTCATATGTAGGACACTCATTGGTGGGGGTCTTACCTCTTTGCAGAGATGCAGTCGGTGATTTAAAAGGAAAGTTTATCTATCCCAAAATAATTTGTCTCTCTCTTTCTACAAATTCATTCTGATAGAATAGAAGAAACTTTTTTTTTTCAACAATTAGGAACACCATTTTCTTATTCTCTTCATTGTACTTTAGCTATGTCTGTCCAGTTTAACAATTTTCTTTAAAAATATTGAATTCTTTTCTTTTTCTATTCGGCTGATTTTTCTTTCTTTTCATTTGACTGGCGTCATTTCCCTCCAAAATATGCAAAAAAGTTGACTCGTGTCAAAAATAATAATAATTATATAAATTGTTATGAACTATAATGATTTTGTAGGAAGACAAAAATAACCTGTCTATATTAACCACCCATAAATTTCTCCTATAAATGGTGACCCCGACGTGATCTCTAACCGAGGAACCTTCAGAAAATAGCAAGTTACCATACGGAGGAACATATGAAACATATGCAGCTCATTTTTTAGCAGTTTGTAAAGGTTGGGGTTGTTATTAACTCACTAAAGTGTGAGTTTGGGAAATCTGAAGTAATTTTCCAAGTTCATCTCCCCTGTTCCTTCTAAAGTAGCGGCTTGTTCCAACTTTTCTATACCAGACACCATGAGGAAGCTGCAACAGTTCCAAGTGATGTTAAATTTTTTTCGAAGGTTCCTGCCGAAGTGCATGCAGGTTATAAAACCTTGACATACTTATGTCAAAAATTGTGTCAGAGTTCTCTCTGATCCTGCCCGGGCAGCTCTCCACCAAATTAAGTTTTTATTGTTCCAAGCAGTTGTATTGGCGCGTGTAGTTCCAGGCAATAAGTTGTATTTGATGCTCGACGCCTCTACAATTGATGTGGGTGCAGTCTTGCAGTAGAAGTTCGATGACCACTGGAGAAGAATTTTCTTCTCCCAGAATCTGACGTCTACAGCCCCCTTGGATGCAAGCTTTTCGCGGTTTATTCGGCTGTCCGCTACTTTCGACATTCGTTGAAAGAAAGAAATATATACATCGGGACAAATCACAAGCTCTTGCTGGGAGTCTTCTTGTCAAGTTCTGACAGGTACTGCCCACGTGAAACTAGGCATTTGGATTATCTGGTGCTACTCACTTCAGATATTCGATTCATCAAAGGAAGACGTATCTGCTCAACTCTTGGAGACTACCCATGTACTGGTGAGAGACTTGCAAATGTGGATATGGTTACGACTGGAACACTTTCCTCATGTGGGGGACATACTTCTTTTATGGATAGGTTTTCAGTTATATTACAGGGGAGGTATCAAAATCCTTAAGAAACCCCGCCCAAATTTTTTCGGGAAAAATAAAAAATTCAATACAGAACATTGCTGTGGACTGGTTGAAACCAGCCTCTTTGAATAGTACATGGCTCAACATGGACACTATTGAGACTTCTTTATCACCTGTAGCACCAGAGGTGATACAAAGGATTAGGACCATATTTGTTGGTTATGTTAGATAGACTAAAGATTTATTGCAAATTGTTTTATTTCAGGTCTTTTCTCCTTCCACTACTTGTACACATATTTTGTAACTTTTTGCTAGTCCTTTCTTCATTGCAGTTGTAGCGGTACTCCTTGTGCAGGTCAATGAAACTGTCTAGGTTGGGAATACTTGTTGAGAGACAAAAATGATTGTCTTCCTTTGGATTGGGGACGTGGATTCCCATATCACGTATTCATTGGTCACGAGAGAATTTAGACCCTAATTCTTTCTCTTTTTGCTTTCGTTCTTTGAACAGTCAAGACCTTCCGAATTTGACTCTCCATAGGTGAATCGTAACTGATTAATTTTTCTTTTCCATTCGTTGGAATGAAAAGAGACCTTTGTCTCCAACTCAAGTGAGGTTCTCTATTTCGTCTAACCATGAACCCCCCCCCAAAAAAACAAAAACAAAAACAAAAAAAACAACAACCTCAAAACAAGTAAGATATTTACATTACTCTTTCTCGTATCTTCAGATGCACATACTTGTTTGTGGATTAATATATGTAATTCCTTTTATTTTGGGACATTTTATTAATTATTACAATATTTGTTGTATTATTATATGTGCCCATTAAATGTGTTTAATTGTTTATATGAGTTTATTTCGTCTTTCCTTTCCGTTTATTAAGTGTTAGTGTATCAATGGATATACGAATGCTAATATTGGGACTTGGTGAGTAGGAAACTATTAAACATCCTCCCAAAAATTAGCGGTTCATAATAACCGAATGGAGACTTTTCAAGGTTAGGTGTACAAATTTTGAAAAATAACTTACACATTTATATACGTTAACATTATCCTCTTTGAAGTTTTGTTAAATTTATTAAAGGATTTATCTTTGCCCAATACACCCCGTAAAGATTCAATTGAATATAAAAATACATAAAAAACATGATAATAGACTTTAGTCTTTCTTCAAATTGACCGTCGGTCGACTAAGATGAGAAACATGTCCGAGATAGAATTGATTCGACCGAGTCAAATTAAATCTTACAGGCTGCTTCTCTCATTCAACTGTTTTCAGTGGTGCTATTGTCTGGATAGTTTCACTTCTTCCTTGGATTTACAGTTCTGTCAGACTTTTTGTTAAGCTCTTTGAGACCATTCCAAATGTTCCTCCACATCGAATGAAAACTTTTAAGGTTTATAAAACAAACTTAGAAAAGAAAAAAGGTTTCGTACTGAGTTTCATTGTCGTCTTTTAAGTTTGTTCAACCAAAAATCTATAAGGGTACTTGTCTTCGCTTAGTTTACCCTTAACAAAGATTCGGTTGTAGGACTTAAATAATATAAAAACAATGGGATAAAAGATCTTTTAAAAAAGATTTTTTTCTATTAGACCAACGGCCGTTAAATCTGAATAAATGTACGTCTCATATATATATATATATATATAGAGAGAGAGAGAGAGAGAGAGTAAAGTCAAGTCGAGTGATTGAGTCAAATATTACAAGCTGCTAATATATATTAGACCGCATAAATGTACGTCTCATATATATATATATATAGAGAGAGAGAGAGTAAAGTCGAGTCGAGTGGTTGAGTCAAATATTACAAGCTGCTAATATACAGTAGCGTCCAAAACTAAGGGACAAAATTTTAAAACCTAATATTTGTTAGAAATAACAACTGTGAAAAGCTGAAATTTTGACAACTGGTTGTCGTTATCATCCATAATAACATACTAAAATTTGAATCATTTGCAAAGGATAGAAAAAGAATTATAACAATTATTTATTTATTTTCAAATTTGGAACGTCCAAAAGTAAGGGACAAAATTGAGAAAAACAATAAAAATACATGTACAATCAATATTTAGTAAATGATCCCTTGCTCTCAACGACAGCTGGACATCTTCGACTACAAGAACGAATCAGTTCTTGACAATCCTCGATACTAATTTTAGACCATTCTTCTTGAAGCTTCACCCACAAATCCTCCGTTTTAGTGGGATTTCTTTCCATAACTTTCACTCCTAAGGTCTTCCAAAGATTTTCTATTGGATTTAAGTCAGGACTTTGCGGTGGCCAATCTATAATTTCGAAATCTTGCTCGCTTAGGTAACTCATTACCACCTTTGCCTTGTGACATGGGGCATTATCTTGCATAAAGGTAGCCCTATCGAAACCTGAATTCTGTATGATTGGCACAACATAATCTTGAACAATGTTCTTATAGATCTGCGCGTTTACACGAGTTTGTAACCGGACAAGAGGCGTTGTACCTTGGCTAGAAAATATTCCAAATACCATGACGCTTCCGCCCCCAAACTTGACTGTTTTCTTAGTACACTTTGCACTTAATCTTTCACCAATACATCTCTTTACATTGTTTTTTTTCCATCATTTCCAAATAAATTAAACTTGCTTTCATCACTGAAAAATACTTTTGCCCAATTTTCATATGTCCAAATTACATACTTGTTTGCAAACTCTAATCTCTTCTTATTCTTCGAACTAACAAGTGGTTTCTTCCTTGGGGTTCGATTAAACAGCCCTATTTCTTGCAATCGTCTAGAAACAGTCTGTCTTGATACATTAACACATGAGGTACTATTCATAACCCTTTTAATTTCTGTGCAAGACTTAAAACGGTCCTTTAATGACATACGCTGCATTATTCGATCTTCTCTTGCCGAAGTTTTGCGGGGTCTGCCGGTTTTAAAAGCACTAACTATTTTGCCAGTATCATTGTAGGATTTAACAACCCTGCATACAACACTCTTGGAACGTTTCACTTTCTCTGAAATCTCTCTAATGGTGTGCTTTTCCTTGTGTAGCTTCACAATAGCTTGTCTCACAGAGTAATCAAGTTTTTGGCGTTTCGCCATGGTGCCGGCTGATGCAACGTTTACAAATGACTAAGTAAGACTTATTCTTTAGAGGAAATCAAAAAATTTGAATATAGCATACTGTTTACATTGTTTTCCTCAATTTTGTCCCTTACTTTTGGACGATCCTATTTTGAAAATAAATAAATAATTGTTATGATTCTTTTTCTATCCTTTGCAAATGATTCAAATTTTAGTATGTTATTATGGATGATAACGACAATCAGTTGTCAAAATTTCAGCTTTTCACAGTTGTTATTTCTAACAAATATTAGGTTTTAAAATTTTGTCCCTTAGTTTTGGACGCTACTATATATTAGACCACATAAATGTACGTCTCACACACACACACACACATACACACACATATATATATATATAGAGAGAGAGAGAGAGAGTAAAGTCGAGTCGAGTGGTTGAGTCAAATATCACAAAGCTGCTAATATATATTAGACCACATAATCTGTAGCATGTGGGCATAATGTGTACCTTGTTTAAAATAAGAGAAAACGTCGAAATAGACAAAACAGAAGGAAAATATGTAAAAGATTAAAGACAATATTGGAAAATATTTATGGTCACTGATAATTGTAAGAACTTTTCTTTTTTTAATAAAGATATACAAGATTTGTTGAGTCACGGCCAAGTCAGTCTCAAGGCATCACTTCCTGCTAGACCTCTGAAGTTAAGCAGCGATGAGCTTGATTAGTACTTGAAAGAGTAATTGCTTAGTAACAACAAATACTGCGTGCCAGACTAAATAAAGCTTAGTAAGTAACAAGTCACTGTTTTAGCAACAGTTCCTGTTAGATAACCAGCGATGAGCCTGTTCAGTAATAAAATAGTTGACCACTTCGGGACTGCAAGTACCGTACCGTAAGAAATCTGTGTGCAAAGCTTAACAAATTCAGAAAAATACATGAAGACGAAGAAAAAGCTAAATAGTCAATCCTTATGTGTTATTTTCAACAAAATATGACTTCTAGAAAACCTGTTGTCTAAATACCCAATATATTATATATATATATATATATATATATATGTGTGTGTGTGTGTGTGTGTAAAGTTTATGTTCGTGATAGTAAGTTCCTTAGGAGCAATTTATTGTTAATAGAGAATTATTCAAGGCTGTTCAGATTTATTAAAATATTAAAATCAGAAAACAGCACTAATAAAAACGGTATACAGCCTTGTTAATTCTTTTAGAAATTCTGAGGCCAGGAATGAAATTTGAATTCTATCCAGTAGACGCGTTGAGTTGAATGTTTTAATTATAATAAGGATAATGACACAAGAACGCGGTAATCAATCAATCAATCAATCAATCATATCAAGATCTGGAACCAGTTTATCGATAACTGTTCCCACTGCTCTTTTTTTTTTGTTACAATTTACCGACGAACGTTAATTGATTTTCCATGTAAAATTCTACATGATTATTGCTCGTTTGCAATCATTTACTTCTTTATTTCCAATTGACAGCATTTTGAATGTGTACTCAGTAATTATCAGCCAAATATTAGCAGAGCTGAATTGTATTTGTACCAGCCGGAATAAAATCGATCTCCGAATATTTAGACAAGTGCTGTTAACACTGATTAAATTCGGTTGCTATTGCAATTAAAACTCGTTGCATTTTGACCGAAATATCATAGTTCTCAAGTTGGAGTTAAAATCCAGGGGAAAGTTCAGATTTTGAATGCTGATTTTCAAGGTAGGTAGGGTGTCATCATTTGGAAGAAAGATGTTTCATAGTCTTCGTACTTCAATTTTTCCAACATCCGACTATGTATAGTACTAGGATGAACTTAATAAATATAAAGTTTTTTGTGTAAAACTTTGTCGAGAAACAATTAGGTTATGAAAGTTAATCAGTAGACGTCATTTAGATTTTGTCTTATTGCTACATTCTTCATTATCTGATTTTGATTCTACACCATATTATTTGTTCATACCTAGTAGACATGATAATTGTCGGAATTTCTTATATTTGTAAGTGGTACTTTACAGATGATGGTGATTTTAATCCTGCAAGTTTATGAAAACTAATATTATTAATTGTCAAAGCTTATCTTTGTTTAGCACAAGGCCAGAAGTATGAGACATCCATTGAGAATCGAACTCACGAACGTTGTTCTGTTAGACTAGCTCGTTGATCATTAGACCTTGGGAAGTTCTGATAATATGCTATTAGTTGTTTAAAACATACTAACAATAGAAAGTCAAAAAAACATTTTATTATCAGAAAGGGGACCTGAAAATGAGATTATATCAATTTGAACAATATCTTCTCAGAAGATTTTTTTGTCATTGATAGGTACAATATAAAGCAGGGTCTTAAACATATACAAATAGATCAATTGGTAATCATTAAAAATTATGGATAAATAAAATTATAATTAAAAAAAACGACTAGTACAGTTTCAATCCAAAATATGAACCATCAGCTTTTAAACTTTAAAAAAAATTAATTAAAGAAGAAACTGAGAGTTTTATCGCATTAATAACTTCAATTACGAGACGGGATATTTCGTTTAGGAAAGGACGCAAAAAAAGAGAGAAAAACTTATAAGTTTTCAACCTTAAGGTATCAATTAACCGCATCAAATTAGATAAAGGAATTATGAATGGATGTAATTGATTTTTATCGCGTACATGCGCGCACATGTGTGTGTGTGTGTGTGTGTGTGTGTGTGTGTGTGAGAGAGAGAGAGAGAGAGAGAGAGAGAGAGAGAGAGAGAGAGAGAGACGTACATGTCAACGAATATATATGTTTATAAGGAACTTACTATAAGGTTGTATACATTTAGGTACTTCGTACTTTTACAGAAAGCATGTATTTGTAAATTGAAAGATTAATAACGAAATAAGTTGGTGAAAGCTGTGAAAAGACAGGAATATTTTTTCAAAGATATTATAAAAGCCAACGGATGTTTCTATTTAAACTTTTACTGAACTTAATTAAGAAAAAGAATACTATCTTGTTTCATCCCATTCACCCAAAGAACTGTTGTTGGTAGTTTTATTTATCTGTTACCCTGTTTGTGAATATTTTAAATATTTTTTTATCACCTTTGTCTGCTTTCATGATTAATTCTACCTTCATGGCTTTATTTTACCTTTTCGTCTATCTATCTATCTATCTATGTCAGTTAATATATATATATAGTTAATATATATATATATATATATATATATATATATAGTTAATATATATATATATATATAAATTATATTATATTATATTATATATTAATTATATTATATATATATATATATATATATATAATATATATAAGTGTGTGTGTGTCTGTTGCAGTCAGTTTCTGTCTATCTGTCTTAGTCAATTCGTATCAGGCATACCCCACGTAACACATGTAATTACATTTGTCTTACTATATATATATATATATATATATATATATATATATATATATATATATAGTTTATGATTACAATTTAACGCTAAAAAAGCGTTTTTAATCCATAATATCTTTACAGTGCTTAATGCACGAAAATGCAGAGCAATATCACAATATATTTTAATTATAGAATAACTTCTAAAGCAAGATAAAACTCCCGACTCAGAGTTTCATGCTTTCGATCCTCACGTGAACTTGGATTCAACACGTTTGACTTTTTGAAATACAAGTTCAATCAGAAGATCGAAAACGTAAAAACTCTGGGTCAACTATATATATATATATATATATATATATATATATATATATATAATATATATATAATAAATGGTAAGCAACTTTTGTTAAAAGACCACAGACAAAGTTTATTTTGATATTTATCGCGATTTTTCCTGTCTTTGCACAATTGGTTCAAACTAGTTTTAGAAATTGTCAAAAAATTTTCTTCTCGAGCGCTTTCAATCTTATTGAGTAAAGTGTAAATTTGACATTTTATTGTTTTTTGAATTCAAGGAACCTGATCTATCTATCTATCTATCTATCTAAATTTTTACTGAACTTAATTAAGAAAAGAATACTATCTTGTTTCATTCCCATTCATCCAAAGAACTGTTGTTGATAATTTTATTTATCTGTTGCCTTTTTGTGAATATATTAAAGATTTTTATCACTTTAGTCTGCTTCCATGATTAATTCTACCTTCATGGCTTTATTTTTTACCTTTTCATCTATCTATCTATCTATCTATCTATCTAAAGGGAAAATCAGATAATCAGAAGATAGGAAGAGACACAAAAGGTAAGGATTTTATGAGAGAGAGAGAGAGAGAGAGAGAGAGAGAGAGAGAGAGAGAGAGAGAGAGAGAGAGAGAGAGCAAACGATTCCCCTGGTTTCTAAATTGTTTTAATTCTACTATCTAAAAGTCCGCCATGTTAGTTTCACAGAATCCAGAGTCGAGTTTGCCATGCTCTCCTCCACAAAAAATCCGGGGGTGGATTTCGCATTTAAGTTGATTGCAATTTAACCCCCAAAAATGGATAACGAAGATACAGTTTATTAACAGCAAACGTCCAATTTATTTATTCAATCGTTCGATTGTATTTCAAAGGATCCGTCTTTGACGAAAACAAGCCCCCAAAATCGCGTTGTTCGTGGCAAACATATCACCAGAACATATTAGTAATAGTAGTAGTAATAGTTGTTTGGTGGTAATTAGAGGTAAGACCAGTAACGTTCGAAAAAAAATAGTGGTAACGGTAAAAACTGAAATAATAGAAAACTTATTTATCGTTAATAATAATAATAATAATAATAATAATAATAATAATAATAATAATAATGTTAGTGTTTGTGCACAATAGTAGCAGTAGTCATTGACAGCAAGTGTAAAGCTATTGGTTATCGGATCGATACAAGTAATAATGAGGATAATCAAGTCTTGAAGACGTTAATAAAAAAGAATTTGAGGAGACTTGTTGTCTCTTAGTCTCCTGAGATAACCACCAGACATCCAGTGGGAACATGCAAATGCATGAAATAATAATAATAATAAGAAGAAGAAGAAACAATTATTTAGTATTATTAGTATTTAGTTGTAATTAAATTGTTATAATCACAGTATAGACAGAATCTTTGTTGTCTTAATTATTATAACACTAACGACAACGGAATTAAAAACCTCACAAACATTTGTTTTCATCAGATGTAAACGTATAAATAATATTTGTTCTTTTTCAAACAATGTACGGATAACAAATATATGAGGATTATTTTTTCCAACATTAGGATTTTCGGTGACTTATCTAGTCTGGAAGCATCATTGAATAAGTCTATAGTTAAAAAAGAACAAGTTGAAAGCTACTGAACATAGACCTACCATAAGCTGCTACTGGTGTTGGTAATAATAATAATAATAATAATAATAATAGTATATATCCACATGCAAAATTCAAAATATCGTGCTTTGGGGTACAACATACAGAGTTTAGAAATTTTGTCCACAGCTTAAGAAATTAAACAGTCAAGTTAAAAATTAAAAAATTAAGGGCTACAAGATAACCCCAAGTGTTCGAATTAAAAGGTTCATTTAAGAAATAATAATAATAATAATAATAATAAAAATAATAATAATTTAGGTGAGTATAGAAATGGTGGAGTTAGTGTTAGCGGTGGAAATGGTCATCGTGTTGGTGATCAGTGGTGTTGGTCAGTTGGAGACCTCCGGCAAAGAAAGATGCCTAGCTTGGCTTTCGTACTCTCTTTGACGGGATTGTGTCTCGTATGGAAAGAGACGATAAAAATACAATATTTTTTCTTTCTTTCATTGCTTCATTCTGCCCTTTTTCTTTTGTTTTCTTGTGTTTTTCTTCTCCTTTTCATCACCCAAGTGCTTGTCGGCGGTTGAGTATTGCCAAGGTCACTTTACGGTCATCATTTGGACAAACTCTGTAATGAGAGACAAAAAAAAAAAAAGCAATTAAGAAAGAAATTGCAGTTTGAGTGTATTTTCATCTTTAATAAAAGACATAACTAATGCATAAAGAATAAAGTCAATTCTTCAATATACTTTCAGAGAATCAATATTAGCTTTATAAATAGATCTTTATCCGCATAATCGTGACAAAATTATTATTTGAAGATTGATTGATTAATTGATTTTAACCCGTTTAGAATTATTCTGTACCAAGAGGTTAGGGAATCGCGTTCATTGTAAGTTCATATTTACATTTTGGGACGTAATGGCTAAAGTGCTGGACTGCAGCCTTGAAATAAGCGAGTTCGAACTCCAGTCCCCCTATTACGTTCACTTTCGGACAAATACCCTTGAGAAAGGCATGAACCTCCTTATCCCCCAGTTATGTGTTAAATTGCATCACTGTTGTTCTTCTACAAGAATGGCTTTGGCATTAAATCCAGGAAGGTTGATAGGCCATGAAAACAAGAACTCAGACCTAACTATTTTCATTTTTGTGTCGTTGTTTCTGAGGAGTTTTTATTGCGCACGGTCCAATCGAATACGAGTAATTTTTAGACAAATCTATTTTGCCTATTGATGGGACCTAACCGATACTACTTCTCCAGATCAGAGTGGATCTGGGAGTAATGGCAATGAAGGGGTACTTCACACTTCCAAGATCTCCAGAACTGATACATCAGCATCAAATGCAGTTTATACCCAGGACACACCCTTTTTTTGCTCTTATCTCTCTTTAGAAGATACATATTCTAATCTTGGTCTTATCCCTCTTCAGAAGACACGTATTCTAATCTTGATCTTATCCCTCTTCAGAAGACGTATAATAATCTTGGTCTTATCCCTCTTCAGAAGACACGTATTCTGAACCTTGCAGACAGAACTAACCATCATTTGAGTAATATTACGAAGGATATGAAATCATTCATTATTTTTATATTCAGTAAATACTTAAAAATGCCTGCGATTTTAAGGGGACTATTTTCTTCCTTTCACAAATATCTATATGAGAGCTATTGGGTTGCATACGAGTACGGATGTCTATATGTGTGTGAATATGCTTTATTTAAAAAAAATCTTTTGAAGGAAACAAACAAAGAAAAGTACTGTGCATATGTGTGTTATCGATTCCTATAGGTTGCATAAATTTAATGTTATGTAATAGGTAAATACATGCCAAAGGCTATTTAACAAAAATCAAAAGACAAAACAAAACAATACAAAAACAAAACAAAAAAACAAAACAGTACTCTGCCACCTACCATACACACACTTGACCTTATGTGCAATGGGCAGTTTTTTTTCTTTTCTGTTGAGGATGTTGTGTTCAAATGTCAAGTGACGTTCAGTAGTTTTTGTCAACGCAAAGCCTTTGCAGTAACTCCTCACGTTTTCTGTAAGCACGTCCAGTATGGCTGTTTAGTTTCCGTATACGTGATCAGTAAAGGTTTTTGTAATATGCACATGTCCTATGGTATATGCCAGACCCGATTAATTTAGCAAACATTTTCAGTATCACTAATTTGTCAGCATCCACTCGACGGTTTTAGCTAATCTTCGAGTGTTCGGGCGAGACAGCATAAATAAAAAAAGCTACTTCTGGCTTCTGCTTATCCCTCCAGAATTCGGCATTGCTTTCCATTGGGTTAATTTAAATTAAAGAACACTTTTCTTGTTGTTCTTTGGTCCAAGTCAATTTTTCTTTCGTCCACTCAACTTGCTTTTCCTTGTCAAAGCGCGACTTTTTTTTCGACCTGAGTGTGAATTTGAGAAATCAAGACAAAGTTTATTTCGGACTCCTTTTGGTTTATTAAAATACCAATTCATAGTACTCTCCTAAAATGGTAGATATAAGATCTTAGTCCCGTGTAAAAATCTAGATGACTTGATTTAATCTTCGCCAAAATTACAGAGAAAGAGTCTTGTTTCATAGCGACATTTAGATATCAACTCCGAATTTTTTATTTAAAAGATTATTAGGATTACAAAAACTTATGATGTCAGATTTTTCTTCCAGGCATAAATCATATAGTTTGGCCTTTTCAGAATTAAAAGTTATTAATCTTTTTAACTTTTGATTTATTCTTTTTTTTACAATATTGTTACACTGGGTCTATACCTTTCGTGTCTTGTACACTTTCATTTCTGATAGAATTTATTGGTATTTTATTTTTTACGAATGGTGGGCATATATATATATATATATATATACTTAATCGCGTACACTCAGAGTCTACGGCACCATTTACTTTGTGTCTACGCTATTAATACAATGATTAAAACTTAGATCTACATATGCTCTATTACCAATATTGAGCAGTCTTTCTTTATACATATAGCAAACCATAGAACTATATATATGTATATATATAAGTGGTCGAAAATATTTAATGTTGGAAAGTAAATTCATATATCTTTAATCGGCACATTGTTTGAAAAGTGCAAAGCATCTTTATACATTTACATTTGATGACACAATCTTGTGATTATATATATATATATATATATATATATATATATATATATATATATATATATATATATATATAAGGGTCGTTCATAATGATTTAAGTCTCAACTAGAAAGAAGAGCCATAACTGAATATTTTTGTTGTGGAAACTCATTACCACTTCTTATAAAATTAGAAAATATAATTCAAATTTCTGTCTTAATTTCTGGGCAGTTGAGACCTAAAATCTGGGTGAAGCGTA
This sequence comes from Sepioteuthis lessoniana, assembly GCA_963585895.1. Classification (NCBI taxonomy): domain Eukaryota; kingdom Metazoa; phylum Mollusca; class Cephalopoda; order Myopsida; family Loliginidae; genus Sepioteuthis; species Sepioteuthis lessoniana. Next base: position 30,696,490 of record OY757913.1, read on the forward strand.
CGACTTTTTGAACGAACCTTGAATATATATATATATATATCAAAGAGAGAGAGAGAGAGAGAGAGAGAGAGAGATATTGATTATTGTTAGTGGCAGTTATTGAACAATTTTGTAACTATTGATTATAAAATGAATATTGATATTGCGTTCGAGGTCAAAGGTTAAAAGACCACGATTCATTATTGACCTTCATTATTGACCTTATGTCCTCATAGATTGAGTGCGATGCTGGGTTACTGATAACATTTGCCGGGCATGTGGAGTTACTTCTCATTTTTCATCCCTCCTCAATTAACGTGGGACTGGTAGTGTTTATTTATATGAAGTGCAAAAAGAAATCTATTGGCACCCAATGGAAAATGGTCAGTGATAAAATTCCTATTACAGATAAAAGAATCCTATCCATTCTCGACAGAAAGTCCTAGGTATCTGATATTTTTTGTACGAGTATTGACTTGATCACAGGTTTCAACAAGAAAATTTACAAAACTGACCTTTGAGTTCGTTTGAGGTCACTAGAAGGCATAAAATAGCAAAGCGTGTCATTTTTGACCAAAATGAGTGAGATAGAGACTTTGATGTAAGGTACAAAATTATTCTGTTCATTTTATAAATGGTGTGTCGGACAATGTCTGATCCATATTTCTTACATAGTCAGCTTTATGTAGATATTCATGAGAAAGATGTGAAAAAAAAAAAAAATCAACGTATTTGCAAAAGATGGAAAAACAAAAACTATCGTGTACTAAAGAGGCTCTCAGAAATTAATCAGATTTTTGTTTTATGTTTAAAATTTTTCTGTATATTTATGTCATGTTCATATTTCTGACAGCGAAATCTTGCTATCTTGCTAAAATGTAATTATTTTCTTAGCTTAGCTTAGATAAGGTACGAGGCCAGAAGTATGGTGAGACCCATGAATATTGAACTCACAACAGATGGTCTGTAAATATTGCTTCCTAACTGTTATACCACGTGAGTTACCCATAGTTATTTACTAAGCATATTTTTGGTGTGCCACAAGGCCAGAAGTATGGGGTACCCAGTGATAATCGAACTCATAAACAATGATCTCAGAATATACTTTGATAACCATTATTCCACGTGAGGCACTCATCTTGCTAATATATATATATATATATATATATATATATATATATATATATATATATTCATTTATTTATTTATTCCAAGCAAGACGAACAAGACATGCAGAAGTAAGGACGAACTCAAGTGACGTTCTCTTATGGACCCCTACACATGGACGTGCCAGTGTTGGTTGACTAGCAAGAACGTACCTACAACAGCTCTGCGCGGACACAGGATGCAGTTTAGAAGACCTGCCGGAAGCGATGGACGATAGGGAAGGATGGAGAGAGAGAGAGAGGGAGAGAGAGAGAGAGAGAGAGAGAGAGAGAGAGAGACGGGGGTAAATTCGTGCTAGCAGTTCGATTTCATGATGATGATGATATATATATATATATATATATAAGAATCATTTCTCTAAGAAATTTTATCTTTATCTTTTATCTTTTTCTCCGCGCTACTAAATACTATTATTAAAATCGAGGGTTTTATTATACGTAGAACGAGACGAAGAAAAGTTCCCAGCCGCACCAATGCTAGGGAACGTACATGCTATTATACACTTTTACCCCGTAGTTCAATTTCCAAAGCACATAATTTATTTAATCACCTCCCAACCTAAAAAAAAAAAAATAAATAAATAGAAATATACCCCAAAAATTATTCTTTACTTCGTTGAACTGAAAACATTTTAGCACGTCTTTGTACTTCCTTTTGCTTAAAAGCACTCACTTTTCTTTTGACTGATAAAATCTAAAAGCATTGTTAGTTAGGAAGAATATTTCAAGACACCTAACAACCGCAGGAATGTGCGCTAAAAGTTCCCTCATAATGAAAGTATGCATGAAAATCTGATTAAGAAAGAAAGCTTTGCTTCTAACTTTTCTCTTATTGTGAAACGGCTTCAAATGAGAAAAGTCCATTAAGGTCGTAGCTGAATTTTTTTTCTTCCTCTTCAAAATCAATAATAAACAATTGGAATATGCATAGATTTTGTAGGGTTTAAGAAGTAATTAAATGAAACAATTACTAAAGCCACTGTGTATTAACTCTTACTGATCTTAACACCTACTCTCTTTTTAACCGTATCGATAAAGCATTTCTTTAGCTGATTTGTGGATTTACAAGCATACAAAAGAAGTATCGATGGATTGTATCGGTATAAATTCACTGATGAATTTTAGAGAGAGCTAAAGTTTATTTTTTTGTAAGTCATGGTTTCTATAGAACAGGAATGTGGAAAATACGGCTGTAAGGCCGAGTGCAGCCTTTTAAACAATTAAGTGCGGCTTTCTACGATCTTGTTGAAAGATTAGTTACAATTACATACCTTCACTTCAGATTTGATTTTACGATGCTTTCTAAATAGGTCTTATTGTGTTGAAAGAATGGATATTTAAACTGACAAGATAATTACAAATCTCAATCTCGCAGATATAAAAAAAAGATACATCCATGAAACAAGATCATCTACAAAGCATATACATGGAAAGAAAAATTTGTCTACTAACCTTTGTTTCACGCTCAAACAATTTATTCAAAACCCAAAATATTTATCTACAAACTATTCGCTTATAAATTATATATATATATATATATATATATATATATATATATATATATATATATATATATATATCCGTAAATGTGTAAAATCTATCTTGCACCTAAATAATGTCACTGCAAACAAAACTGATCGGTTGTGCCAATTCTGTGGCAAAAAAATGTCGCAATTTGGCTGGCCTGAAGAGTCACCGACGAACACATACAATTTAAGGGGGGAATAGGGAAGGGGGGGAGGACATGAGATAAAGGAGGTGGTCATGCTCGAAACCGAGAGGACAGCCATCAAGATTTGGCATTAAATAACCCACAAGGGCTTGCATACCATTAAATACCAACCACTCACAATGCTTTCTTGAAAAAGTAATCTAAAAAATATCATTAAAAAGTTAAAGTTTTAAATTTCTATATATTTTATGTAGTTTCTTAGTTTAATGCCAATTCAACCCTTGTGTGTTGTTTAATGCCAAAGCTTTCCTTGTAGCAGAACATGGTGCTATTTAATCCATAGTTGAGAGAATAAGGATATTAATCTGAAAGTGAACATAATAGCGTAACTGGAGTTTGAACCCGCTTACTATGATGTCATAGTATCTGGTGTAGTCACTACACCACAGAGACTCCCTCATATATATATTTTTACATTTGGATTAAATTATTGACATATAGCTTAAACATTAGATTTTGTTTTAAACATATGAAAGTTTTATTGAGTGCAATCTTAGAAGTTGACAATAAATTTCAAAACAGTCTTTAAACATTTAAAAGTTCATCCACCATTGCATCAATAAAAATGGGATCATTATGGAAATGAATCATCATCATTATTATCAAGGCGTGCCTAAGCATGGATTCCTTTGACTTTCTCTCTCACAATCCGTCCCTATCGGTCATCGCATTTGGAAAGTCCTCAAGACAGCATCCAGTGTCTGTACAAAGGTGTCCATTGGAGAGTGTTCATCCTTAATTTTTCAGTATGTTTTATTCGTCTTTCTTTAATGGTTTGCATGATGCTAGGTAAGTGGCCGTACAACTGCTGCTTTGTCGAGTGCTGCAACCATGATTTGTTCAAAACAGTACACGACGTCTTTGTGTAGTTCCCAGCAAGCCTTTTCTCCAAGCTTTTCGTTAGAGTCCATGTGGTGCAACCATACAGTAGCATTGACATGACTACAGCATGGAAGAATTCTAATTTGATTTCATCAGAGAGATGACGTCGCTACATTGTCGAATAGGTATGAACGATTATATTCTTGCTCCATTAACCAAAATGTTTCTTCCGATAATATCTTTAATTAATGACATCAGGCATTCCTCCAAATCCCAATCTTTCAAAAATATCCATTCCTTTAGTCTTTACAGATTTTTATCTGTACACCAATTCTTGTTCATCACATCCATCTGGAACGAACCATGTTTATACCGGTACTGGTACCGGAAGTTGTTGCCATAGAATACAACCCGATCATTTGTCGGAGCCTTATCGAGATGGCGGAGACAGCAGCAATGTTGGATAGGTTATAAAGAAATAGATGTGGTAAAAGTTGGCGTCGTGGGGGGTGGAGATGGAAACGGTGGTGTGGTGGGGGAGAGAGATTTAATATATTGGCATCGGGTGAAGAGGGTGTGCAGAGGTTGCGGTGGTGACGGCAATCGAAGAGGTAGGTAAAGGAACATGTCAGTTTGGAGATCGGAGTCCCAATATGGCGCTGTTAGTTAACAAAGTGTAAACAGACCTGCTTGCCTGGTATGTCGGCTGACAAGTAGATGAGATTAGTCGTTTTTCTCAATCCTTTGCGCAGCACTTTTCGTTTTGTCTACCTTTTTATTTTTAATCCGATCGTTCTTTCTTTCTTTCTTTCTTTCTTTCTTTCTTTCTTTCTTTCTTTCCATTCTTCTACTTCTTTATATATCGTTTTATCTTCCTTCTTTTTGCTATCGCCGATTTTCTTTCTTTCTTTCTTTCTTTCTTTCTTTCTTTCTTTCTTTCTTTCTTTCTTTCTTTCTTTCTTTCTTTCTTTCCATTCTTCTACTTCTTTATATATCGTTTTATCTTCCTTCTTTTTGCTATCGCCGATTTTCTTTCTTTCTTTCTTTCTTTCTTTCTTTCTTTCTTTCTTTCTTTCCATTCTTCTACTTCTTTATATATCGTTTTATCTTCCTTCTTTTTGCTATCGCCGATTTTCTTTCTTTCTTTCTTTCTTTCTTTCTTTCTTTCTTTCTGTCTTTCTGTAACTTTTTATCTTTGTCCTTTCTTCCTCTTTGTTTTTCGATATTTTCCCCTCAACAATTTTCCCTTCAATTTTCCCTTTCTTTCTTTCTTTCTTTCTTTCTTTCTTTCTTTCTTTCTTTCTTTCTGAACGAGTTTCTTTGCATCTTTGCTGTCTTTGTGTTATCTTATGTCATTTGTTCATAAAGGTGTGTCCATTTAATGTAATATGGGGGCGATGCACTGGATGGGAGATTAAATAGTGGGTGTGTGGTAACGATGAAGAAGACGATGGAAGATGAAAAAGAGCACACATAGGGAGACATATACATCCTCTGACGCATGCGCTTTATGTCTTGCTTTTCTCTATTCTTTTTCTCTCTTTCTTAGTTAAAAAATGATTTTTTTTCTGTTCGTGTATACAAAATATATTTTAAACGCCTGGTAATATAAATAATATTACTAGTATGACACACAATGATTTAAAAAAATTCTTTGGCGATGGAGTTTTATGTCAACACAATTAGCATTAGTTTTAATAGCAAATTTATCTTCGAAAACCATTAATAGGCGACAATTAACGTTGAATTTGATATTTTGATGTACACATAATCCCACACAAAATTATGTCTGGAAGTTTGATTTATTTTCTTATTTAATGATTTGTTTATATTGTCTTCAGCATCGAAAAATGAAAAGGACAATGTATAAATATAAAAAAAGAAGATAAAATAAAAGAATTACTTGTCTTAATTTCTGAGACGAAGCTTGATAATTTTTATCATTAAGGGTTTTCGGACTATTGTCTTCATCTTTATTGTTACTTCCACAACGCTTAGGATATAGGCGTTGGTTCCCTAAGCTTCTAAGGAGACAATCATCTGGAGGTTGCAGGTTCAATCCTGACTGCAGGCGAGTAATAATACAGGAATATTTAACATTTGTACCCAGTTATGGCTTACGGAATTAGAATAGGTGACCCCCGTGGATTCAATAAAGGACGTAGTTCGAAGTTCCGTGTAGGTTCTCGAGTTCGACAAACACCTGAAGAAGGCCGGAGGACATATCGGCCGAAACGTTGTGGAAATAACAATAAAGATTAAGGCAATAGTCCGAAAACCCTTAATGATAAGAATAAAAGAAATGAAAAAAATAAAAGAAAATAAACATAAGTCGAAATGCTAAAATTAACAATACATTTCTTAATTGACTACTGACAAATATGCTTTTCGGGGTGATTTTTACTTCCTATTAGTAATACCCTGGCGACAACGATGACCGCTATTGATTTCGAGAGAGAATTATAGAATCAACAAATAATGAGTGATTAAACTTGTAAATCAATTCAATTCTTCGTTTCTTTTTGGCAAATTCATCGATCACTTTGTTGTATAAAGTATCAATACCACGCTAAGCCTTCATCTTCTTCATGGAAATGAAAACCAAAGTACTTAATCGCTCTTCACTTTGGGAACACCTATAATTTAGTGAAGATGATCTCTCAAAGGAAGCATAAGTGGCAGGTATGGTCCGAATCAGGTGTAGTAATTCAGTTACTTCGACTAGAGCTTGGTTGTGTTCAAGTTCCCGTATTATCTCTGTAACTTTTTGGATGCTTGACACTTGCTTTGCAAACTCTGTAACATAAACTGATTTTAGCTCGCATTTAAATTCTTCCAAATCTAATATGTTTGTATAGAGATCAAAAGTTGAAAACACTTCTATCAGAAAATTTTTTTCGTAAGTGTGTAAAAGCTTCGGATTTTATAATTCAATAAATCTGAACTTTCCCATCGTTTTAAATTTTTGCTCAACGTGAACAATAACTTCATCGAAAATGTTGGTCCGAATCGAATAATAGAATTTTTTTTGTCTAAATTTATCCGATTATAATACCCTTAAAATGCAAGTCTTTGATTTCAGCGGCTCGAGGCATGAAAACATTATCACTTCAGTAGAGAGTGTTTGCTGGTTTAATACAGCAGGAAAGCAAGCAAAAGAATTTCGGCGGCTTCCTGTCTGTGACCCTCACTTTATCATTCTGTCTCTCTTTTTCCTGTGACCAGCTTGATGGGAATAATAAAACAGGGAAGACTTCTATGACCTTTTCTAACCATGACTGCAACACAAGCCAAAATATTTTTGATTTTTTGTGATTGTCTCTCTTTCACTCACTCACTCATTATTATGTCATGTCTCTCTTTTTCATGCGACCAGCTTGATGGGAATAATAAAACAGGCAAGATTTCTATGGCCTTTTCTAACCATGACTACAACATAAGCAACTGATGTAAGAAAAGGAAAATTTCAGAATTCAAAACTTGAAGAGTATTCAGAGAATCCGTCGTACACTGATAAAACATTCTTTTATGGTTTTTGGTTTCTTTCTTTAATGGCATATCAATCTTCGTGGGTTATTTAATGTAAAACCTAGCCTAGTCGGCTGGGGTTGTAGAATGCAGAAGGATAAAACCTTCCTCCAACGAGTGTCTTGGATATGACATTAAACAATCTGATCGTGAGGCTCCAGTGATGCTGGAGCTTTGGGGAATGTGTAGTGCCCCTTCATTGCCATCGCTCCCAGGTCTACTCTGGCCCGGAGATGTAGCATCTTATAAAGTCCTATGTATTGGTCGAATAGAACTGTTTGACATTTAAATTGTGTGTAAACAAATGACTTATACTAAATTGAATTGTTAGAAATAGAACTGTTTGATCATTTAACTGTGTGTAAACAAATGACTGGTGTTTAATTGAATTGTTAGTAATACATAGCATTACTTGAAACCATTTAACAGTGTTCAAAAAATGGAGCTCAGGCTCGTTTAAAGATGTTATCAACAAAATGTATTGACAAATCATATATATTTGACACATATGTATAAACGGGATTTGGCATTAAATACCCAACAATGATTGATATGCCATAAAACCTAACCAAACCAAACTAATGCCAAAACCATCCCTTCAGAAGAACAACAATGATACTATTTAGCCAATAGTGAATGGGATTAGTGGGTTCATATCTTTACCAAGGGTTATAAGTTCAAAAGTGAACGCAATTTCGTGACTGAAGTTCGAACTCGTTTACAACGATATGACAGTCCAACACGATAACCACAACGCCACGGGGACTCTCTCTCCATTCTTTTATTGTTCATCCGAAAATTGTGAAACTTCACTAAAAAAAAAAAACCCAAAAAACAGGTAATTTGCTCGACTTTGCTTAGTTTAATGGTCGCAGTCAGCATCGTTGGATGAACATTCAACATTATAAAATATAGTTCATAGACTTTTGTCGGAACATCTTAAAAAAAAAAAAAAAAGAAAGAAAAAAAAAGAATGAAGTTATGAGATTGAAATTATAAATTGTTTATGAAATTAATTATGAATCTTTTCTTTTTGGCCCTTCGAGGTTGGAATCAGTTCAGTATTCTTTTCCGACATGATAGGATGTAAAATTAAAGCAGATATGCATCGTCACTGGGAATCGAACTTCGGAATAGTTTCACACCCAAAAGATCACCTAGACGCTTTTGTGGCAAAAACCACCGGATAGTGAACGTTTGCTCCAATCCATACATACATGTATGATACCTCATATTAAACCAACATTGAGAGTGAGAAGGTGAATGCTGGAATATCTTATGTTAACAGGAAGAAATCTAAAAGCTCACTAAGCCTTGTACCATGGTATGCGCATCATTCTTGTAGTCAATCACAAATTTTGGTTTAATTAGTATATGCTAATAACATTATACAATAATTTATATAAAATGATTTATATATAATAATATGCAATAATAATTCTATACAATAATTTTCTTCTAAACCAGGTTTTTTATTATGTTAGTGGAACAATCAAAACGGATAGTATTAGGTATTAGTTTTTACCAGACACTACAGCAATGAAACTCTAATGAATGTGGAGCAGTCCAAAAATAACAACACTCTTTATAAATATTTATGTAATTTTATATTTAGTTACAGAAGTGATATAATATATATATATTTTTTGTTTACATTGTTTCACTGCTGCAGAGTTCGGTAATAAAGTAAGTAAAGTTGGCGAACTTAGTCGATGGTAACCCGAAGGTTCCCTTTTCAATAGCTATTACACAGTTCGGTAATAATATCCGTTTTGATTGTATAAATTTCCACCAGAAATAATAAAATTTAGGTATCTTTAGTTTAGATGAAAATTAACTTTTTATAGAAAAAAATTTGGTTGGGACACACACACACACACACACACACACACACACATACATATATATATATTGTAATGGTTACCGACGTAGGAAACGGACATACTGACACGAGTTCAAATCCTGGCCGAGACTATTTGCATTTTATATCGCGCTAATATCCTTAGGAGAGGTATGAATCCAATTATTCTACCCCTCCCCAGCTATGGGTAAATAGTAGGGCATATTATGCTCTTTAACTTTGGTATGGCAACTGATCTGAATTAAAACCTGTTAAACTCTGTTTAAAATTGACTTTCTATCGGATCCTTCACGAGCGGAGTATATATATATATATATATATTGCTCATTAAAAACTACAACAATAGAAAATATTCTTCAAAACTAAACAATTACTTATTATACAGAAAGACAGTTGAAAAAATCTGTAAAGGTCATGAACTACAATCATTTCTAATTATATATGTTTATAAGGTAGTGAAAGTTCAGGATTTGAAGTCACTTCTCCGAGTCCATTTTCTCCGGTTATAACCGTTACACTGACCGTACCTCTATTGTAATGTTTACTCCTGAACTTTGATTCAGCACAAATGGCACGTGTAGTACCGAAAAATTCTCATGTCTGGAATTTCGTAAGAAATAATTTCAGCCGCAAGCCATGAAAATGAATACTTTTCTAATCACACGCAATTACTGGTGGGGGCTACATAGTAGTTTTTATTGGGCAAGTGTTTAATTTGATTAAATGAATGAATAAATACAGCTTAAATGGTTACAAACTCGTACTTCGTGGTTAGGAAAAATTAGTTTTTAATAATGGATTTTAGTACGAAATTTTTATTACCTCGTTGAAAATGAGCATGTATGAATCAGTTCTAGATAAATTGAATTCACGTTAAAGATAAATTAGATTCACGTTAAAATTAAATTGAATTCAAATTAAAGATAAATTGAATTTACATTAAAGATAAATTGAATTTACATTAAAGATCGTTCCGATTATTAAAGTTTACCGATGTGGCAGGCGAGGAAAAAAACAAACTCTGTTGGATACCTGAAGACATCATATCTCATTCTGAAATTATATTCTATTTTAAGCCAATGCTTTCTTCTCTTTCTCTCTTTTTTTTTTTTTCGTGCGTTCGGGGAATGAGGTAAATGCTATAGATGCTGAATTGTCGTTGAGCTCTATGCGCTATTTGGGCGAAAGAGAAAAAAGTTATGGAGTCAGCAACAATAGTAACTGAAAACCACGTTCTGGCTATTTAGGAAGAACAATACTCTACTATTAATAACTAGATACTTTCTTTAAAGATGTCCATTAATGTTTTTGATGGTTTCTTATGACGAAATAAATCAAGATCCCGTCTTTTAAAATACAAAACGACATTGATCACATTTTTATCTTACCAACAGCTAGTTAAAGTGACGGACTGTAAAATAAGCGAGTTGGGACTCAAATTGCGCAATTTAGTTCTCTTTCTGGCTAATATCCTTGGGAAAGGTATAAATCCCTTTATACCTCCAACTATGGGTTAAATAGTATCCCTGTTGTTCTTCTTCGAGGATGGCGTTGGCATCAAATAATCCACAAAGGTTGAGATGCCATTAAAGCAAGAAACTAAACTATCTTATCTACTGTTCTTCGTATTCTAAAAAAAGTAACCTTTATAAGACAATCTTCGTTTAAATTGTATTTGGTAAAATATAAAGTTAACAAAACTAGACAATTTATACCAATCCCCTATATAGATGAAGGACAGTATATTTTATTATAGGAGACCTGTTATCGAGCGATGGTTTTGTAAGCAGATTTCCGTGGCTAGTGCAGCGAATTCGATCATTACTGTGTACCATGTCATGAGACAAACGATGCTCAGTTTAGTAAGTAATTACCGTCTGATCTTCATCACAATTCTAAAAAGAAACTAGTCTGTATATATGTAATTAATAGAATGGTTCTCTTAAAAGAAAGGGCACCCTCTCAACAGGGCTTTGAATTTGCTGACTGTATCTCCTACAGGGGAAGGGGGCTTAGATCTTCCCAAAAGGGTTTCCAGGGTATGACACTAAACTTCATCTGATGGTGAGGCTCCTGTTCTGGTGATTTGGGGAGTGTGGAGTACCCCTTCATTACTATTACTCCCAGGTCCACTTTGATCCGGAGCGGTTGTACCTGTTAGGGTCTCATCTATGGTTCAAATAAATCGATTTGAAAATTATTCGGATTCAATGGGACAGTGTATCAAAAAAAAAAAAAAAAAAAAAGAAAGAAAGAAAGAAAGAAAAGAAAACAACTGCAAAAACTTTTGAGAAATAAATTCACAAAAAACATAAATATGAACACCCAATGAACGCAATTCTATAATTTCTAGAGATAAAATAACCCTAGACGGGTTGAAATGTCATAAACATCAATCAATCAATCAAATTTGCTATATGAGACATGGGAAAAATTTAATATTTTATGAGCAGTTTAAAGAATTTGTTTTTACTAATTCTGCGGTACGGATGCCTCACGTGTAATGTTGAATAAACTAGACAAACAAGCTGTTGTTAGTGAGTTCGATTCTCACTTGGTGGCCCGTACTTCTAGTTTTGTGCTTAAGTAAACTAAGCTTGATAAATGACAACTTATACTGCTGTATTTAGCATAGTGACCTAGCAGCATTGAAGTTAGCCCTCATCTGATGCCCCATTACTCTGGACTTGTGGTGGCGCTCGTAGTGTTGTGGTTATTGTTGTTGGAAATGGATCCGGTATCCCGAGTTCAAATCCTGGACGCGGCGGTTTGCATTTCACATACCACTAATACCCTTCGAAAAGGTATGAATCCGACTATTTTCTTTCAACTATGACTAACTAATTGGGCAGACTGGACTCTTTAACCTGGGTATGGCAACCAGTATAGGAGAAAGAAAACTCTGAATTTAAACCAGTTGTACTCTGCTTGAAAAGTGACCTTGTGTCACATCGTGCGGAGGTTTCGGGTAGATACATACTCTGGGCTTGTGCCAGACTTACTTTTTTTTATACTCGTTCATAAAACAATAAAATTATCAATGATAAAAAGAGTATGACAATTTTGTTATACAATGAATGACTATAGAATTACTAAATCATTTTTACTTGAGAAAATAATCTGTAAGGAGCAACAAGGCAAAAATTTATAATAAAGTTTTGATTAAAATGTTTAATTGTATTGATGATTTTTTATTTGTTTGTCTGTTCTGATATTGAGCCAAGAACAAAGGGGAGCGGACTGTGTTTGAGCCCATGACGAACATCACTAGCTAAAAACGATGACGGAATGCACGGGTCTTCGCGTGTGTGCACATACCAGAAATGTGGGACAGACCTCCCCACTTCCCCAACATAGAGTAATAACAATGATCATAATATAAAGATGCGCATTGCGTTAGTTCAGAACTAAACAGTCTGTTTACTGCTTTCACCGTAACGAGCACCCATAATTTGCGATTCTGCCTTAGATACTCTGCCCTTCCCCTCCTCTCAACTCAGAAAAAAAAGCGAACAAAAGAAAACCACGCACATAAGCGCGTGCGTGCGAGAGAGAGAGAGAGAGAGAGAGAGAGAGAGAGAGAGAGAGAGAGAGAGAGAGAGAGAGAGAGAGAGAGATACCGCCCCCAAAAAACAACAAAACAAATTAACGAAAGAACATACAGAGAGGGTCAGTGGGAGATGTTCGAGCCCTGAGAAAAAGTTATGATTTTTGAAGGCTGATTTTCAAGGCAAGCAAGTTTTACTTCTTTGAAAGCTTGGCGCATAACAGTCTTCCAGCTTCAATTATCTCTTATTGACTTCGGCTTTGTAAATACCAAGAAGGAATCTCTCTGTGCTCAAAAAAACAAAACAAAACAAAAAACAACAACAACAACAACAAAAAACAAACCCAAAATAGCAAAACAAAACTAAAAAAAACCAAATCTGCAGTAATTGTTGTTGAGACCAGCGCAACCCCACCACTCCATGACGATTACCTCATCGTATTTACTCACTCCTTCCTCCAGCCATGTCGGTGGGGCTTTAAATATGCTGACTGTATCTCCTGCAGGAGGGTAAGACCCTTCCCCCCCCTAAAAAAATCCGGATGTCCTGGGTATGACTTTAAACTACATATGATGTTGAGACTCATGTTCTGGAAATCTCAGGAGTATTGAGTACCCCTCCATTGCCATTACTTCAAGGTCCAATTTGATCAAGTGTGGTAGTACCTGTTAGAGTATCATCTGTGGGTCAAATAGATCTGTTTAAAAATTATTCGTATTCAAGAAAAAAAAAAAAAAAAAAAAAAAAAAAAATCAAACACCTTTAAGGAATAACTACACAAAAATATAAATATGAACGTATAGTGAACGTGATTTCTTAACCTCTGGATCTAAAATAACCCTGAACAGGTTAGCATGCCGTTAAAATCGATCAAAAAACACCCACTCTGTAGGATGTTACACAAAGTCAATTTTTAAGTAGAGTAAAGTGGTTTGAATTCAGAGTTTTCCTTCTCTTAGACTGATTGCCGAACTGAAGCTAAAGAAACCAGTCTAACCGACTATTTACCTTTAGCTAAGAAGAGAACAGATGGATTCATGGCTTTCTCAAGGGTATTAGCAGAAAATGAAACTCAAACAGCCCCGTCGCATATTCGAACTCAGTTCGCCGTTTCCATGACGATAACCACTACTCTAAACATATAACTTGATAATGGATATATAATGGATATATATATATATGTACACTTGGAAACTTTTATCTCGACAAAATTTAGCTTTCAAGTTTGGGGCGTTCAGTGAAAAACAAGCTCACGATAGTTAAACATAATACTCTGCTTGTCTGGCTCGTCAATCATCAATCTAAGATGTATAGGTCTCAGTTTGAACCTCTGAGACAAGATCTATTGACAAGACCAATTGATGTAATCCTTGACACGAAGACTTACAAATAATGACTCTTGATAGTGCTACTCAAATTTTCCGGTCTCAGGACTGGAGTTGGCTTCACCCAGCCACCTGGCGTTCGTGCCGAGAGACTAAGCAAAGGCTAGCATAGTTGACATTGTACCCTGATCCTATGACGAGTATTATCCAGCAGCGCACAAGTCTTGGCTCGTGTGTGACCTCCCTCTCCCCAATCCCATTATAATATGGCCTTGTGTCAAATTCTTCCTGGTATGAGGTATGGATAAATATTAACTCTTCAAGGTGCTTGGAGTAGCCGGTCTTTTTTAAAAATTGTTTTATCAACTCCGTATGTCCAAAGTCAGTGGTTGGTAAGCTTGAAAGATGGAGAAAGTTTGGCTAAGAATAACATAGAAGCGTACCCAAAAGATTGCAGGATAGAGAATGTGAAATTGATATCGGTGGTCATTCGAGATCAGACAACAAAATACTACTGATTGTGAACGAATGATTTTTACATTAGAATTTTTTCTCTTCGTTCTTCTTATGAGTGTCACAATAATTTATGATAATAAATATTAATGCATTTTGTGTGTGTGTGAGGCGGGGGTTCGTCATTTATGGCTGCATTTGCCATGGGCAATTGTCATGTTGGTTCTTTTAAAGCTATATGCACCAAGAAAGTTTCCATGCTGGTACCCAATAGAAAGAGCATTAATGTGTACCTACAAAGCGTGGGATATTGAAGGAACTAGATCCCTTTTTCGGGAGTTTGGACAGTTATATATATATATATATATATATATATATATATATATATATATATATATATATATATATATATATATATATATATATATATATATTTAATTAAAAGTTACTTTTTCATGAGTAAATAGTGTGAATAATATTTCTTAGCATTTGAAGGTAATATATTAAAATAGCTAAATAACTGCGTTGATATATTTGAAGTTATTTTCCCCGGATAATGCCGCATATTCCAGCTCGTGGGTGTGTGTGTAAAATAAGGAAGACAATACAGAAAATTAAATTGACCTGTCTGATTGAACTATTCTTGTAGCAAAAGATGTCATCTTAATTTTTCGTATTGTCCTCGTTTTTCTTATACCGTCAGGTTCTATTCCAACCCTTACCCATATATTGGTATAAAGGTATGTATATATGTATGTGTGCATTAAATTATTAGTTATAATGTGCACATATATACATTTACAATGTATATTAGCCGGCGTATAATAGTTTTTTTTTCTCTTAAAAACGAATTAAAAAAACTTGCGTGATAGAGGTGAAAGTTACTTTTTCTATAAAATTATTTTCCTAAAAGATCAATTATTTTCTTAATAATTTTGCTAATCCAAAATTTTGAAATCCCTCTATTTTTACACGAATGTTGTTTATTCATAATATATCACATAAAAATTAAAATTTTTGAACAAGGAATACATTATTTGCTAGTTCTTAAAGATGATCTTTTTTCTACTCAAATTTAGAGTGCCATACACCGGCTAATATGGTATATGTAGAAGTGCACATCTAAATCTAAATGTCTCTTTCATATATATATATATATATATATATATATATATATATATATATATATATATATATATATATATATATATATATATATAACAATGTGTCTACGGATAAGAATATTCTTGTATAGAATTGTGCGTGCTTGAATATTAGTGTGCAACTATATGTTGCTATGTATTTGAATGTTTTTGTGTGTGTGTGTGTGTGTGTGCCTGTCTGTCTATCTGTCTGTCTGTCTGTATGTGTGTGTGTGTGTCTGTTTGTCTGTCTGTCTGTCTGTATGTATGTATGTATGGTGGGTTTATACATTAACCTACTTTATTAATGTAGAAATGAGTGAATACTTTTGTGTTTATGTGTTAGTCTCAACTCGAAGGATTGACCTGTGCGTATGAATGCCTAACCCTACGCGCATGCGTAAACGTATACGAACCCACGTCTGTGTTATACTTATACACTTCAGCATTATATATATATATATATATATATATATATATATATATATATATATATATATATATGCAAAAATGTCGCATCTACCCCACAAGGCGTCTCAAGTTTGCTGAGATGACAGGAGATGAGCCAAAAGAACGCTAAACTGTACATTCCAGAAGCTAATTGTGTGGGCGAATTTATAGATATTTAGCATGGTTGGTTTTAAAAGTGCAATCAACACCCTGTTACTTCGAGAGATTTTTATCCGCATTACGTCGATCAATTTTGAGGTTAAAATATTCCTGCTTATTTAGCTACTTATATAAGAGAGCTTTTCAAAAAACGCCCCCCCCCAAAGACTGTACTGTATATTTATAAGTAACCCGATATAATTCGTTACTTACCCATATAAACTCGTTTACCTTAGTCCAATATTTTAAGCGCATCAAGCTGAATTTCGTGTGGCACAAGGACACATGCGTGGGGCGCTTAGC
This sequence comes from Sepioteuthis lessoniana, assembly GCA_963585895.1. Taxonomy (NCBI): domain Eukaryota; kingdom Metazoa; phylum Mollusca; class Cephalopoda; order Myopsida; family Loliginidae; genus Sepioteuthis; species Sepioteuthis lessoniana. Next base: position 30,712,958 of record OY757913.1, read on the forward strand.
AAAACTCAAGGTCACTGTTATTGCGAATTGGTCAGCGAGAAGAGTTGGGTAACCAGTGTGCAACGGCAAGCACCTAATGCAATATTTTTTGGTTCTCAAAATCTGTTTGATGGGGTTTAGAATACGTTCACTGTATCTCCTACAGAGGAGTAAGACCTACCTCCCAAAAAGGGGTGTTTTGGGTATGACACTTATCTGTATTTGATAGTGAGCCTCCAGTTCGGAAGATCTGGAGAGTGTGAAGTACCCCTTCCTTGTCATTACTCCCATGTCTGCTTTGACACTGTTAGGGCCCATGGGTCAAAAAAATGTTACGGTCCCATCTAGGCGTCAAATAGATTTGTTTAAAAATCATTCGTATTCGATCGGAATAAAAATCTCTTAAGAATCAAAAAATGTAAACTGCAATGAACGTGATTCTCAAATCTCTCATTTTATGAATAACTCGAGGCGGATTGTCACGCCCCTAAAATCAATCAATAAATCAATCAATCAATCGATCAATCTAGTTCCTATAAAGGAATATTCAATGAAAACATAATTCCAGTCTTTAAAATGCATTATTTTCAATCACTTTGGTGAGAGAACCCGGTAAACGAACAATTATTACTATTTAGTAGGGTAAGTTGCATTAGAGCCAAACTGAGTAAATTATTATATTTCACTTGTTTTCAGCTTGTTTACGGTCAAGTTACCGGTTCTGGCTCGACCACCAAAGTATGTTGCGATGATCCTGCTAAATATTTAGATGAAGGACCACTTAGTAACGGCAATTACTGTCAACAATCTAAAGCATCTGAGCTTTGTAAATAGCAAATGTATTTCACAGCATTACCTATTTTATTTTGTCTAAAAAAACTTTGCATTTTTCAATATTGTTGGCTATTGATTTCATTCTTTCTGTTGATTTTGTTGACCGATCTATTCTACGGTCTCCTTCAGATGTATATTCGATATGGAAGTAGGGAATGGTTTTATTTTTGTCATTAGTGCAAATAGATAAATAAATAAAAAGAATGGTGGAAAATATTCTGATCGGACCCATCCGAAGAAGGCCGTCGAATATATCAAACGAAATGTTGTGACAACAACAAAAGTCGTAAATATAATGAGATTAGTAAAGTCATCTTTTGGAATCATAAAGATTAATCTAAAACTTACAATAGTGATTTACTAAATTTATCTTGGCACGAAGACAGAACTATAGAGCACTTGGTGAGAATCGAACTCTCTGTCATCCAAGGCATTACTAACATTTATATTAAGTATTGTTACTCTTTGCGGTTTATCAGATCCTATTCAATAAAAAACATATTTTGAGAGTTACTTTCAAAATTTCTTTTTTTTTTTAAAAGTTTACATGGATATGAATTTTAATGTCAAGATTTTATCCATTGCTCATCTGGACAAAATACTTACATCATATGTACGCATGAGCACATACACATTAACTTACATACTAATTCTGTTGGTATTCTGCATGTTTAATCAAATATGACGTGTGAGGATTTCTTGGCGAAAGCGATTCTCTTTGTCTCATATTTTTGTAGAGCTCTCCAGAGATCATGGTTAAAGTTGTATAGAAGTTTTTCCAGTAGTTTCTAGAGCCATCACTGTATTTGTTCTTGTGATATTTATCAGTTCTTGTCAGAAAATCATATGAGCGGCAGTTACCGTTAATAATATTTAACTTGTGACAGAATTGGTTTCGCAAACTATGACAGAAGGACTGGTGGATGGAGCATTCAGTGACGAATATGCCCATAGACGAAAAATTATAAGAGTTATTGGTTGACCAATACACGCAAGTAGACACTTCATCTCTCACTATTTCTTTATTTCTCTCTCTCTCTCTCTCTCTCTCTCTCTCTCTCTCTATATATATATATATATATTCAAACAAGTATCATTAAAGACTCAGGATTTTTGTCCTGTCTTTTTACCACCTTTTTACCGAATGATCGTTCAAATCACCTGTTCACAGTCGAAAAAGAACTGTTCAAAGTTTATGATTCAATTGGTCTCAATCGATCAAATGCTTTTGACTAACCTTAGTCATCATCAGGATCAAATTGCTGAAGTGGAAAGTTTAAATTTGCTCCTTTGTCTTTTATTTTATTGGTTATAATCTATCACGAGAATTCTTACAAACACTTTTTAACACGTCACTTTCGACCTCCTACAAGATTTTATTGATGGCCAGTCGTCTAGTTTTAATGAAAATCGATTCTAGGATTAACAATCTTCTACTGTAACTTGTTTTATTGAGAATGACAGTGTTATCCACTACAACTTGACAGGAATGGGGTGTCCGACATTTATGCTGTAGTAGATGTTCACAGAAGGAGATTTGATCCGAGAGACGGAAGCTTCGAGAAAAAGTCGTTGAAAGTGATGTCAGTATACGCATAGCGAAAGCATAGACTGCTATTGACAGGTTATCGATCACATGGAAACTTGATTTCTCTAATAAAATAAAACGGGATCTCATCCAAGCTGTGTCAGTACTACTGTATGGATGGATCACCTGGACTCAAACGAAACACAGGAATAAAGAGCTAGATGGGAACTACATAAGAATGCTACGGGATGTTTTGAACAAATCTTGGAAGCAAAAGCTAATAAAACAGCAGTTGTATGGCCACTTACCTCCCATCTCACAAAGCATCCAAATAAGACGAACAAAACATGCTCGGCTCTTCTGGAGAAATACTGGGGAGCTCATAAGCAACATCCTCTAATGGATTTCTGCATATGGACACACCAGTATTGGCTGACCAGCAAAGACTTACATAAATCAGCTTTGTGCCAACAGTGGATTAAGTCTAGAGGAGCGATGGATGATTGGGATGGATGGTGATTGCTCAGTCGGCTGGGGCTGTAGAATAAACCGACAGCTTCTCTGCAGAGAGGTAAGACCCCCTCCTGCCCAACGAGTGTCCTGATATGACACTAAACAATATGATGCTGAGGTTCTAGTAATGCTGGAGCTTTGGGGAATGCGGAGTACTCCTTCATTGCCATCGCTCCAAGGTCCATTTTAGCCCGGAGTGGTAGCACTTGATAAGGTCCGATCAATGGGTGAAATAGAACTAAACTGCATACTTATGCTAGATTGAATTGTTTGAAATGGTACTGTTTTTGACATTGAAATTGTACTTATGCTAAAGTGAATTGTTTGAAATAGATCTGTTTTGACATTTAACTATGTGTAAACAAAAACTATACTTATACTAAATTGAATTGTTTTTAATCAGAACTGTTTGACTAAACTGAATAGCTTGAAATAGAAATGTTGTTGACAATTAAACTGTGAACTTATGCTAAACTGAATTGTTTGAAATGAAACTGTTTGTTTGTATAAAAATGGATTTAGCATTAAATAACCTACAAAATTTGATATGCCAAAAAACCCAAACAAATAAACAAATAATGAATGGTGACAAAGAGAGTCGGCGCGATTTGATGATAATGATGATGATATGTGTCGGTATTACAATCACCCAGGGGATCCAGGAAAAGTTGTAAAAAAGGCTACAACGACTGAAGTACTCGGTCCTTTTAAATGAAACTTGTTTCAATAAGAATTTGCGGCTTAGATATACTTCGTATATATATATATATATATATATATATATATATATATATATATATATATATATATATATTTGTTAGAATAGCATATACAGTGTCAATGGAGCTTAGTGACCTAGTGGTTTGATGATCGCATGGGCGAGAAACTGACAGTCACCAAACACTGTTGACTCTGTACCTATGTTAGCCTTATAGAGTTACATATGTTCTCTCACCAATATCAAGCATTATTTATAAATATGCCAAACTACAAAATGAATTTATATATATTTATATATATATATATATATATATAGAGAGAGAGAGGGAGGGAGAGAGAAAAAAGACAGACAGATAGATAGATAGATTGTGTTTCAAAATGATACAACCGTCTTAAAGCTATTCTATCTTTTTTTGCAGTCTTAAAAACTAGTTGTAGACATTCGAATCTACGAAGATAGCTTTCTGAGACATTTTCTGTGTTAGTTAAAAGTTCAGGCGCATAATCAAGAACTTTGGCGGTTGACAAAGATGGCTGGCTCCAATCTTTCAATCCTGGGGTGTCTCATGAAATTTATCAACGAAAAGCTGCAATATTGTCCGACTTGTTCGAGAGTGTAGATTAGGAAAATTTTATTGTTATATCTGAAATACGTTCGTACTTGGTTTGGTTTGGTTTGGTTTGTTTAATGGCATATTTAACCTTCGTGAGTTATTTAATGCCATATATACCATTGTAGAAGAACACTTGTTGTACTGTTTAATCTATAGTTGGGAGAATTTGGGGGTTCTTACCTTTCCCAAAAGTATTACTCCGAAAGTGAATGTGATAACAGGATTGGAATGAAAACCCCCCCAAAAACAACTGCACCAAAAATGTAAACGTGATCCCCCAACCTCTAGGCATAAAATATCTCTAGACGGGTTGACATGACGTTAAATTCAATCAACCAATGAATCATATCCTCCTATTTATCACAGTATGTACATATCTATCTCGACCTAGCTATTATAATCTATTCCCCCTCTACCTTTCCATCAGAGCCTTTTCATAACTCACTTATTCCTCGACCGCATCCCACACTTTCACCTATTACGCCACGGGGACACGTTCTCAGAAAATGACTTAACTTACATAACACCATATGACTAAATTTGCGGGGGATGTAAATTCTACACTCGTATGTCCTTTATGAAATATTCTATATGTACGAGGTTTTTTTTTAAAGATGATGAAATAATAAAGAACATTCTTATACGGGGTAATTTACCTCAATTCTTCGACCTCTGTTTATAAGATGTTCATGAATTGGTCAAAGGTGCCGAAAAATCGGTGGTATATATAGTACGCGTTATCGAGACAAGTTTTAAGATTTTAAAATTTAAATGAAGACGTGTTCATAGCTGGGCAATATACAATAACGTGATGATGTCTTAACACCTAAGTTGTCTCGAGTCAATGCCGATTCTTAATACGTTTTGATTGGTGGATTTTGTCGAAACACAGAATTATGCAAGCACACTACACACCAAAGTCAAAAGATTTAGTTCTGTGAGACTTTTTTTTTGTTTCCTAAAACTGAAAATTCATCTCAAGGGTAATATTTGGAGATGTGGAGAATATTAAAAATGAATACAGCGGCTTCACACCACATCAAAATACGAGATTTAGAGGCACTTCTGCCAACAGAAAACTCGCCAGAATTGGTTTGCTGAATACTAAGAAAATTATTTGGAAGAAGATCAACGTTTCATTTATTGTTCATTTTTGTCTTGGTGAATACAGCTCCAGTTTTGATACTAACGAATACACTAATTGGCTCGAGAAGTTTTCAGTACCTTCTCGAATATTTCTTTTTATCTATCAAGAGACACTAAAAGAGAGAGAGAGAGAGAGAGAGAGAGAGACATAAATACAGACATACGTATTCGCCCAGTCAGCTGGGGTGGTAGAATACGCCGACTGAACCTCTGCAGAGGGGTAACACGCCCACCCCCATGGGACCACCTGTTGGCTGTGGGTGGCGATCCGTAAGGTGCTACGACGGGATCCTGCTGGTTGAGCAGTCATTGATCCGGCGACAGTAGTCAATGTCATGCAACACACCACTTCGGCCCTTACTTGGTCTGACGGGCGGTCGGATAGGCCCGATTCAATCAATCGGCTGGTCATGTCAAGCCTTAGCACCTATGTTTTATCCCGATCGTATTTTTAAATCTGCACTTGCAGCAAGTACCCAACCCTTATCTGTTATTGACCAGTCGGCTGGGGCTGTAGAATACACCGACTGCTTCTCAGCAGAAGAGTAAGACCCCCCCCCAATGGTGAGGTTCCAGTAATACTGGGGCTTTGGGAAATGCAGAGTACCCCTTCATTGCCATCGCTCCCAGGTTCACTCTGGCTCGGAGTGGTAGCACCTGATAAGGGTCCTATCTATGGGTTAAATAGAACTAAACCATGGTTTTTGAGCTTACTGTTATTTGCATTTAAACTGTGTATTTATGCTAAACTGAATTGTTCGAAATAGAACTGTTTTGACATCTAAACTGTGTACTTATGCTAAACTAAATTATCTGAAATAAAACTGTTTTTACTTTTAACTCTGTGTATTGCCTTATTAGATGGGGCTGTAGAATACCCCGACTGCACCTCTGCAGAGGAGTAAGACACCTCCACTGAGTGTCCTGGATATGACACTAAACAATGGATTTGGCGTTAAATAACCTACAAAGGTTGATATGCCATAAAACCCAACCAACCAACAAACCAACCATATCTATCTATCTATCTATCTATCTATCTATCTATCTATCTATCTATCTATGTGTGTGTGTAATGACCAGTTTTTCTTTGTAGCTCGTTCTATCTATATTGTTAGAAAATAAGAAACACATCGTCTAGTACCTCTTTTAATTCGGACAAAACTAGAAGCCTACTGAACATCTATAGTCCGACCAGAAATTTGCAAAATTTTACTTATTTTAGACAAATGTTCAGTCAATCAAAGAATTGAGCTGCTGTGTAAGAATAATGGACAGTATACTTGTCAGCAAACTCTACATCCCTTATCCAAACTCAAGACAAGGAAAACTAAACCGTTTTCATTTCGAGAAGCGTACTTTAGATGTCGTAAATTTTGGTAAGCCTCTTAAGACACTATCAAAGAATTTAATATTATTAATACAGGTCAACACGATTTTTGGAAACAAAGTACATTTTTTTTAGGTAATTTGATGGTGCATATTCCAAAAATGACCGAAGTTTTTCATAGTTAGCTACCATTTTTACTATACTAAATAATGTTGGCGACCTTAGTCGGGGGTGACCCGAAGGTTCCCTTTTCTATACCTACTACACCGAGGTGTAGGGATGGGCGCTACTCCCTGGATTGCTCCACTTTACCTTGATCCTTACCTTATAATCCTGAGTGTTAAGCAAGGCGGCATCAAGTACCATTTTTAAGTCTTTGGTATGACTCGACCAGGGATTGAACCCTGGTCTCCCAGACCATTGGCGAACGCTACTCATTAGCCAATTGGCTTAATGGTAGAGAATTCGCTAATGGCCCGGAAGACTGGGGTTCAATCTCAGGTCGAGTATATACCAAAGACTTAAAATAATGGTAATTGACACCTCCTTGCTTAACACTCAGAATAATGGTACATTCCATGAGTAAAGTGGAGCAATCCAGAGAAAGAATAGCGCCCTCCTCTACACCTCGGTGTAGAAGCTATTGAAAAGGAAGCTTTCGAGTAGCCCTCGACTTTACTTTTTTACTTGCTTTACGATACTGAAATTGCTCATTTTGGAAAAAAGATCAATTTTCAATCTTGGCTGATTGTAAAATTTAGTTAATAAAGGTCGTAGAAACCCATCAGTTTTCAGGTAGGCCGAGCAATTTATGTCAGTCTCCTGAAATAAACTATTTTACCAAAAACAAAAGTGTTTTTGAGTCAAAAAATTTTAAACAGAAGTACCGAATTTTCCCAATTTATCGCCAAAATTCAAATTAACTGATAAACTTTATCAGTAATACACTTTAGTGAATCTGATAATTAAGGTGGCATCAAAAAATTAAAACCCTAAAATATTCATAAATTTTTCCCATCACTTTTGTTCTTTCACTACGGAAGGAAACCAAGCACATTGAGAGCTTTCGTTTTCACTGTCGGAAAGAAACTTCAACTAAAGACATCCCAACTGAATGTACCTATTCTATTGTACATGATGAACATCATGAAAATGGTTTTACTATAACACCAGGAAACTCATTAAGGATGATGAATTTGTTAAATCAATGAATGACTTGTAATTACGCGCTTGGACATCGTTTGTTGACGTGATGAAAAACTTAGGCAATCGCCGGACCAAAAACTACAAGGAGTTAATGGAAAAGCTGTTAAAAAGTCTACAGGACATAGACGCTAATATGAGGATTAAGGTTCATCTTTTACATAGCCATCTAGATAAGTTTCTGGAAAATTGCGGCGAGGTGAGAGATGAGCAAGGAGAACGATTCCATTAGAATATCAAAACAACGGAAGAGCGCTACCAGAGACAGTGGGACAAACGAATGATGGCTGACTACTGCTGGAGTATCAAAACGGACTTAAATAACATCGAACATGACACTCAAGAAAGAGAAAATTTTTACCATAGTTCTTATGTTCTCGAAGGTTTTATTTCTGCTGTTAGTTTATTAAATGATTTGATGAAAATACTTGTTGGTCTTGGTATTCAATCATGTTATTTTTAAAGACTTGGATCTGATTGTTATTGCAAAAATAGTATTTCTCAATAAGTAGATCAATATTTGTTGATTTAGATGCAAATTAAGAGTTTTCTACGATTTTACTTTGAGAAATATTGTCATTGGTCAATACTATATATACAGAAAACAAAAGAAAAAATGATTTTTTCCAAAATGTTCGGTATCTCGAAACCATTCAAAAATATTTTTGTTGACCGATGTTATTATTTAATTTGAGGATTAAATTAAGTTTTAATGCATTCGAGGTCAAAGAATACTCAACACAACTATATTTAGCAATGCCATTACTTAGGAGTTTCGGAAAACATGTTACTTGGGAGCACAAGATGAAAATAATGAGATTTAGGAACATTTTTTTTTTTTTTTTTATGAAGAAGATGAAATTGTGAAGAACATTTCTAACACGGGGTAATTTGCCTCTATTCTTCGACCTCCATTTATAAGATGGGCATAAATTGGTCTGAGGTGCCAGAAAATCTGTGGTATATATAAGTATGTGATCGATAAGTAGATAAGATCAGACTTGAATAGATAGATAGATAGGGTCAGTTTTAGATAGAAAAGTAATAATAAGATAGATGAATATCTAGATTGGGAAAACTACGATAGATAGATAGATTGGGTAGAGTAATATAAATAGATTAGACTAAGATAGCTGCATAGATCGATAGACGTTTGTTGATATCAATTTCAGTTGATGAGATATTGCTGCTGAGGTATGTAAACTTGTCTACAAATTTTAGAGGCCCGTCACTTAGAGTGGAGATCGCTCTTTCTCTTTTAAAATAGATGTACTCTGTTTTATTTGCGTTCATATGAAGGCCAGTGCCTCTTGCTGTTTGTTCTAGGCTATGCAGCAGGGATTCTGCTTGGGCACGTGCATTTGCAAGAAGTGCTAGATCATTTGCATAGTCTGCATCTGTTATAGTTTTTGCATGATATAGTCTGTTTTTTGCTTTTTTTTTAGCATTATGCCATTTTCTTTTATTAGATCTATCGGCGTCCGAAGCACGTAATCAAGGCAGAGTATAAACAAATATGGTGCTAATGTATCTCCTTGTAAGACACCAGTGACAATGTTGAAGAAGTCTGTCTCTCCATCACGTGTTTTTATAAAGTATCATTATAGCTGTAACAGTTTCTTTGGAGAGATCATATGCTAATAGTATTTGCTTCATTTTCCCTCTGTGGATGGAATCAAAATGCATTGAATAAATCTACGAACAATAGAGATTTTTCCATGTACTCCTACGATGTTTCGACGGATATTCGGAATTTGAAGTCTTGAATCGATTTCTCCGAAAAACGATCTCTCCTGAGAATTTTCTCGATTTCAGGTTTCATACAGATGAGAGGCAGAGTATTATAAACCTTAGCGTCTATAGCGGTGATCGTTATGCCTCTATAGTTCTTAGTGATTCCGAGGTCACATTTCCCAAGAAAGATAGATAAATAGATATATAGAAGGATAAAATGTCACAAAAGATAAAATTAGAATCAATAATCAAAACAATCAATGGTGATAAAAAGCTTTAATATGTGCACAAAGGGCTACAGATAAATAAAATTACCAACAACAGTGCTTCGGATGAATGGGATGTAAATAGATTCAACAAGTGTATACATAGTCAACATTTATACAGATATGCTGCAAGAGATTAACAATATATACAAAATTATATATTGTATATGGTATCTTAAATATTATATAACATATATATCATTATCAAATAACTTAAGCATGTACATCTGAATATATATATATATATATATATGTATATATATATTTATATATATATCCATTTGGGTTTATATACGTATTAATATATATATTTGATTTTAGGTATTTTCACTGTGTTACAAAATCTTCAGTCTTATGTCTTTGTAGCAATCGACACATGCGCATGCGCGTTTGTTAATGCTTGCGTGCGCATGCGTGTGTCTGTCTGTATGTATGTATGTATGTATTCATGTACATATAATAAAATATCTTGTGAATGCATGTATGTTCTCGTATACTTGTATATATCGTGTTAACAATATATATAGATTAATTTTTAAAAAGTTAAAGCAAATAGTAATTCTGAAGTTTTCTGCAAGAGATCTTTAAAATATGGGAAAACATGAAAAAGGCTTTTTTGATTACTAATAAATGGATGGTATTGTACGCATATATTAGATGTGTTGTAATCAGTTATTGATGCTATGCCCCAGTCACCGAGCAGTCTCGGAATTTGAAAATTTGCAAATTAAATTCTTTTGAGTAACTTGATTTACAAAAAAATACCGTTAAATAATAACAAAAAATATCGCCAAATTCAAATCAGAGTTCATGACGTCACACATTATTAAAGGGATCAGAGAATTTTTTCTCTTTTTTTTTTTACTATCAGCAATGACACTAGTTTGACGGAATATTATAGTCCTCGTATTAATAATAATAAAATAAACTTTTGATTCTTTTTTTATCTCTTGTGATTTCTCTTCCCAGAAGATCCAATGAATTTCCTTAAGAATTCTCGTCTTTACAATAAATGTTCAAATAAAATTGTTTCATACCTATTCTCTACACCTTTGATATGCTGCAATCGTTTAATTTGCAGAACTCATTAGTTGCGTCCATTGAACACAAACATTGATGTTTATCTTCATACTTACACATTACGGGTTTCTCCTGAAGATATACTATTCCCACCATTGTAAGCTTTAGTGAACTCTATTAGGGATATTATTTTTTTCAAACAATCAACAAACCATTCACTTAATTATCTATTTTACGTTATTAAAATCTTCGTTGTTCTTATTCGTTAAACAATATCTCGTTTCTTTATTTCTTCGTTTACTCTTGTAATTTTAACACAGATAGCAGCTAAATGGAAAATTCCCTTGATTATTTAATTATAAACACGTAACTTCCTTTAATTTTTTTTTATAATATGGCTATGTTTTTCAAACAACCAGTGAGCTAGGAATATCAAATATATCGTTTCCGAATTGTTAAACTTCTGAAACCTTATTGTTTCCGAATCATTTTGTGAAAATAGCTGTGCGTTCATCTGTTGTTATTTTGTAACGAAAATTTGCTCCTTTGCACGAATCATGGCGATAAAAAAAAAATAAAGATTCGAAAGAAGAAGAAGAAAAAAGGAACTCTTTTTTAGAAAATCTAAACAGCATTGACTTTAATAACGAAAAGGTATTAATAAAATAATTCTAAATGATAAAGGATGAAAATAACCCCGAAAAAGTGTTTCTGGCTCATCACGATTTAAATAAGTGAGAAAGAAAGATAGTTGTTTTGAAAAAAAAAAAAAAGATTTCGGTATTTATCCGTATCGAAATCTTAAACTCATTTCAAATAAAAATTAAACTTTTCGAAGTTATTTTCATTCTTTATGTTATAAAGACTAAAATACTTACATTAAATTATAGACTCTTGTGTGTAAAAAGTACACTTTGGTTGGATCTTATTTTAAGGCACCTAATTATTGTTATTATTATTTCATATTACCACTATTGATGGCGTGTTGTTTTTAGTTTTTTTTGTTTTGCTTTTTTTTATAACTGTCAACGCTGTTAGAAGTGACCGTTAAAGGGATTATCTTTAGAAACACCGGTGGGTGAAACTCTGTTACATCTCTAAAAAATCACCCAGTATGAGGCATTTCTCAAAAGAGAGAAAGAAATGAGGCAGAGTCACTTGAAGGAAAGGCGGAAAATTATCATACAATGTCAGTATTAGATAATTGAAAAACCTGTTTCATCAAGTCATTGCAAATATGAGCGCCAAACGAACAGCCCTGATTTATCGTTTCCACCCGAATTCCAAAACAGAAACGCAGAAAGCAGAATAGAAGAGACACACTTACATTGCTTTCTTTATTTGTATTTTTTTAGCAAATACCAGAATATATAAAATAATAAATACTTCCTCATACACATTTCCGTAATTTTATGTAAAATAAAGCTGTGTTTACAAAACAACCTATTTGAATATATCAATGAGGACAATTTTTTTAATAAACCAAAAGAACCAATGAGATGTAGGGATTTATATATAAAAGGAAGGGAGGTAACTTTCATCCATTAATATTCCTTATCTGTTTCACCTTTTTTTTGGAGGATTCAGTCCTTCCTTAAACTTTGTAAAAGATGGGCCTTAACTTTCCATGCTGGCTCATGCTATGTTGCTAGGCTATTTGAATCCAGAGTTTTTTTTCTCCTCCAAATGGTTGCAGTACCAACGTTTTAGTAAGCCCAGTTTATCCATCTATTTTATTAGCAATATATATATATATATATATATATATATATATATATATATATATATATAGTTTTGATGTTGTAGAGAATAAACAATACCTAATATCATTTTCATGGTACGTTTCACAAGAAATATTATACAGGTATTGTTGGTTTAGAAGAAAATTAATCTTTTTACTTTAAAATTTGTGGGAGTGTATTTATTGAAGAACGATACTGTAGACATATATTGCAAAACACATACACACACACACACACATATATATATAGACAAAAACATTAAACGCACGAATATATGTATATTGTTTTATGTCGTTTACTCATTTGAAATGCTAATACAAAGTTATATATATATGAGTGTGTGTGTGTGTGTGTGTGTGTGTATAAAGTTAATATGAGTGAACCTCTCAGTCATAATGGCCAAGAGATAAAGTAAATAAACACGCGCAGTCAACTACACTGTTTTGTTTTTTCATCGAATATTACTTTTTTTTTTATCCAGTGTTTGAGTCCGTTTAATTGAAAATACATGTTTGTGTATTTTTATGAAAAATTAGCTTTAGAAGTACTCTCTCGCATGCATTTTGGGTGATGAAACTCTCTGGTTCTTTGCTAGCCAATCACCATTTGGATATAAAACGTGACATCTTGTATTAGCAATAATAATAATGGTGATAATAATAATATGCAAATACATGAAATATGAATAATATATCAAAGTAGGAACGATGATCTACCGAGAATTGTGCTAATGTCCGAGTTTTGACTCAGAATATATATATGAAAAACAAAAACAAAGAAAAAAACCATTTGAAAAACGAACATTGGGAATAAGATAAAAGCACTCCAATGCCAGTCAACAGAGCTGTATAAAAACTAAAAAAAAAAAAATATTACTAGCATTTTCTTTTCTCATTGTAACTGAAAGTTTCAAGTGCCTTTCAATACAATCGTCAGACTAAAAGTTTAGCGCAAATATTAGAAGAATGGATAGACGTAAAAGACCCTTGAGTCCGCTCTTCTAATATTTGTGCTAAACTTTTAGTTACACGAATAAGAAAAAAGTGAGTCATCGTTTTTTAGTTCATATATTTATATATATATGTGTGTGTGTGTGTGTGTGTGTGTGTGTGTAAAGTTAAAAGAAAATAATATATTTGTTTTTGAAATTCTTTTTATCTTAATTCTCGTGTATGTGTACATATATATATATATATATATATATATATATATGTGTGTGTGTATGTGTGTGTGTACGTGTGTACGCTTTGTTAAGGTAGCAATTTCACTACTAGACAGGTTTCATTAAATATGACAGACAATGTCTTTTTAATTCAGTTTTTAAGTTTTTATCGTAACCGAGTTTGATGTCTTGAATGTAAATTAAGACTATAAAAACGGCCCAAAGCTTTTTAAAATGTTTGTTTAGTTTAAGGTGTTGTCAAACATTAAACTTTATACTTCAATTTAAGCCATTTACATATGATGTCATTCACATGTAATGAAAATGTTCATTTGAAAATTCACATCGTTCCTTTGTAACATTACGATTTTCTAAATTTTAAACATAAGAGGTTATTAAACTAGATTATTGAGGATTATCAAAGGTTGGGTAAAACTTCCAAAGTGTTTCTAAAAAAAAAAAAAAAAAGAAAAAAAAAGCTTTGGTGAAAAAATTCCCAACTCAGGCAAAGAGTTATCCTAAACAAAGAAAAGAAGATTAGTCTGAGTGTATATCGCTATCTAAGCAGATCCCTGAGTAAAAGTGGAGAAAAAAAAAAAAATGGAAAAACAAAACAACTACTGGAAAATATCTTAACCTTGTCAAAGAACTGAAGAAATTATGAAACTTGAAGGTGACAGTTTTACCCATCATTACTGGAGTTCTTAGAACAGCCCCGAAGAGCTTTGCAAAAAGATTAGAATAATTAAAAACACGAGGAATAATTGAAACTATTCAGTCGATAATATTTATATATTAACAAGGGAAGTGCTAAAGTACAATGGAAACTCGATCTTCTACGCAATTCACCAGATACTAATTGTTTGAAAACTCAACAAGTACAAAACAATAATATCTTATTCTTTCCATCTTTGTCAATGGAAATTATCGAGTCAACGAAATGAAAATAATGAGAGTCTCGCATAAGATTCCTGCTACCTTTTTCAAGTCTCTTTCATACCAAACTTTATGGAAGGAAAAGATAATCAGAGAGCATCATTAGAGTCTCAGGAGACTAGACGTACATTATGCTTAGATAACTTGATCAGTAGGTCGAGTATATACATTTGTAGCTTGTAAGAGCTATTAACATGGAAAGAAGAAAAGAAAGAAAGAAAGAAAGAAGTAGAGATGATTAATTTGGGATTTCAGAGTTTAACGGGTTTATTGTAAGGTGACGAGTTTAGTACAGAGGTCAGGAGATGACAATTTTATAACGCACAGACGCAGACGTCGCTTGTGATATGCCCAAGAACAGACGTGCACTATTTTTCGGAACAAGAGTAAACAATATTCCAGAACATGAGAGATACACAAAGAAGGCCGGAGAGTACAAAGCCGAAACAGTGTAAAAAAAACAAACAAAAAAACAAAACAAAAGAAAAAAGACGAACATATTAATCCCAACCAAGTATATACAATAACCAAACTTTTTATAAGTTGGAGTATGTGTGTGTATGTGTATGTTTGTATGTGTATGCGTATGTATGTGTGAATGAGTGAGTGTGGGTGTATATAAGAGAGAGAGAGAGAGAGAGAGGGAGAGAGAGAGAGAGAGAGGGAGAGAAATAGGCTTTCTGTCAAGGTTGACAATGAGTGAAACAGCTTTTTACTGCTAAGTGGTAAGAGAACGGTTTGGTCACCAACTTTTTCCCTATGTGTGCACATCACAAACGCTATATGTATACATACATGTTACATCTTGAATATATTCCCTATCTCTCTCTTATATATATATATATAGACATATATATATATATACTAACCTTCCGCTACTGGCAGCATGTAACACAAGGTCAATTTCTGAGTGAAGTGAAACTGGTGTGAACTTAGAGTTTTCTTTCTCCTAGTCTGGTTGGTTAACTAAGGCCAAAGAAAATGATCGTCCCTATTATTTACCCACAGTTGGTAGTGGGAGAACAAATGGACTTATGCAAGCGTGTTATCGTGAAGTAAAACGCAAGTAGCCTCGTCTAAGATTTGAAATCAGGTCACAGATTCTGTTCCTTAAAAGATGTATGTATGTATGTATACACATACAGACATACAAATATATATATATATATATATATATATATATATATATATATATATATATATATATATATATATATTTATATATATATATATATATATATAAAAGAAAAAGCTTTAAAAATTACTCATATTTTTTGTAATAATATTTACGTCATCAGATCCTATATTTTTAAAATGTTAGATCTACGTCTTTAGACGAAGAAATAATGAGAAATTTCTAATAAATATTTAGAAAAACCCTCAAAATTCCGGCCACCCTATCTCCCTAACACAAATTTCATTTTTTTAATATAAAGACTAGGCCATTTGTTTTCCTGTCTGGTTATACACAGTCACTTGCTTTAAAGTGATTGTCAGAAGGTTAAATGTAAAAGTGTTTTCGATCGTCACTTACTTCTCCATTAAGTTGGTATTGTGCTGTTGCTTTGGTTTCACACACATATGCACACTGATGCACACAAACACTCAGAAAGACACACACACATGCATGTAAACATCCACGCTCCTACACTCATGTATAAACAAAGTGTACACACACACACACACACACACACACACACACACACTGAAATTTCGAGAGTTTCAAGGATTTAGAGGAGGTTTAACAGTCGGTCAAGTTCCCAATATATTTCCTATCTGGAGAGATTTTTTTATGCAATTCTAGAAATCACTCAACCCCAAAATTAAGACTTTCACTTCGATGCAGATCAACCAGACTAGGAAATAAAGAAGATATTTTAATTCCTTATTTACGAAATCAGATTAAAACACAAAGTAATCTATCATTAATGGTTCGCACATAAATTTAGAATCTACGACCTTTATATCAGGCGACGTCTACTTCCCTTAGATATAAAATACTTTCTGATGATTTTCGCTGTGATTACACGTGATTGTTTTTTTAAGAATTTCTCTAATTTATTAGTTATAGTGTCCAACCCAGCAATAAATAAGGATATGACATTTGATGAAATATTTCATATTCTTCTGATCTCTTTTACCAAGTTTTTATATTCAATAATCTTTCCCTTCTTCTTACGTGTTACATTCACTACGTCAGATACAGTTATATCTATAATGTTGCTTTCTTCGGAAGTCTTGTCCCAAATTCCAATATCTGGACGTCTTGTTTGGATCTCATGATCAGTTTATATGGTGAAATTGTAAACTATCTTAAACGAATCTATTCTCTACAACGTTTTCTGGTTGGTGTTGATGTCACTCATTATTATCATTATTTTGCTTCTTGAGAGTTTTTAACACCAGCCTAAGCTGAGGGTCTTTCACTGGAGTCTGAGAAACGTTATGTCTCCTTTGGTCTCCAGGACTCTTCTCAGTATTTTGGAACATCTTAACAATACTGCTGTTTCGATGGTCTCGATTGGTCCTCTGATTTCCAACTTCTCCAGCTTCCTTTCTAAGGCTTTGGGGGCCTTTCCAAACGCGCCAAATACAATTGATATCACAGTCACCCTCATATTTAACAGTTTTTTTAGTTCTCTGGCAAGGTCTAAGTACTTGTCTCTCTTTTCGTGTTTTTTTTTTTGGTTTTCACGCTATGATCCATTGGGACGGCAAAGTCCCCTATACGGCAAGTTGACTTTTTTGTTAATTATAACTTGGTCTGGTCTTCTGGCTGGAATTATTATTATTATTATTATTATTATTATTATTATTATTATTATTATTCCTTGAGTGTTTTTCACATTATTATTATTATCATTATCATTATTATTATTATTATTATTATTATTATTATTATTATTATTATTATTTCCCTCCTTGTAAGTTTTTCACGCCTGTTTTAACTGGTGGTCTTTCACTGGAGTCTAAATGACCGTAAATCTCTTCCGATTTACACTTATCTGGGAGCTGAAAGGAATGATTCATACCTTTCTAAAGGACAATACTACGAAGTTAAATGTAAACAACCTTTTCTAAATATTTCCACGTTTACATACTCATTTGAGACTTCAGGATAGACTTCAAACTTTAACGGAAAGAAAAACATCAACTTCAGTGTCCAATTTGGAAAATCGGAAACGAAGTCTTTTGAAATGTTGAAGCAGCCCAACGCCAACGAAGCAAATGAGCAGAAGAAATGAGGGCTTCAAGGGGTGGGGGCGTACGCCTCTTAAAAATTGAAGAGGATGATAAGAAATCAGAGCGATTCTCAATCAACACGGCTCCTGAAATGTCAAAGACACTGAACGAAATGGGCGTCAGAATCCTCGAATTACCACCAGTGAATCGCTGATATTGTCTCTGTGACATTTGGAACTGGTCAGCAATCCTCACACTCATTTTAAACAACGCACCTGTTCACGGAGCATTAAAAGCGTGCGAGTTTTTGTGTCCCACACGCATGATCTTCAATCCACACCTACGTAACTCACTGAAATTTTCTCCTTGAGACTTCTTCAATTATAATGAAAATTAAACGAAAAATGTTCTAAATCAGTAAAATATAGTGCTCTATGGGTAAGAATGCAGAGCAATATCATGATATTTCTGACTTCAGAC
>OY757913.1:30733847-30751347 GCA_963585895.1 Sepioteuthis lessoniana
TTATATTGTACAGTATAGGTAAACAACAAAGAAAGCCAATATTTTCGAATTATAAGAACAAACACTTTGCGTGGTTCGTAAAATGACAGATTAACTCTTTGAAAATTTTCATTCAAACTGATTAACACAAAGCATCTTCATAAATGTTATAATGCTGGCAAAAGAAAGACACGGGGAACACAAAAAGGTTGATAGAAAAACATATATATATTCAAGTAACAGAAACCAGATACAAGTGAACCTGGTTAGACCTTAGTTAGTTGATAGGAAGCTGAGAGTCCAGTGGGATAGTGACTAACCGTGGTATCACACGTGATTGTGTCACGTGAGTCTGGTTGACTCCCTCTGACGCCCCGTTGACGTGTATTTACGGAGGAGGGCGAGTCCATCATGTAGGGATTACAACAATAAAGTTACAATGCACTATTGCATTTCTTGTTGTAGCATTGTCAATCCTTCTTATTATTAATTTCGACAAGTATTTTTTCTTCATATTCTTAATTCTTGTTTTTTTTTTATATAGTTATTTACCAAACTCAGCTTAGCACAAAGCCAGAAGTATGAGACCCCCAATGAGAATCCAACTCACTAACAATGGTCTAATAATTTAGATTACTAAACATTATATCAGTCGAGGTGCCCTAATTTTTTTAATATGGTAACTCATTCATTATCAAAAATAATGACAATACTTCATCTAAAAATACATCAAGGTAAACAAAAATATGGTGTTAATACAAGTGTGTAAAAACAATAATAAACATGGTTGTGAGAAATTGGGGACACTGGTTGTGGGTGGGTTTATAGCGGTTATCCAGTTTCAGTAATATCACTGGCTTTCGTTGCTTAGATGGTAAGCAGCCCTAACAGAGATGTGGGTTTGAATCTCTCTGAGAACTTTTCTTTTTTTTTTGTTGTGTTCCGAAGCGCGCTGTTCCTCGCTGTCCTAGTAATAAAATGAAGAAGACGACGGAAAATACTTGTCCAAATCGATAATAATAATAATAATAATAATAATAATGATTGTTCCAAATTGTTCTAATGTTGGAAGATGTTTTTGACTGAATTTTGACGTGACGTATTTTTAATAATTCGAATTCATCGTGCTAGAAAAGGAGGGTATTTGATGGAGAAAGGTGTCATGAAGAACAAATATTGGTTGTTTGTTCCGGTTTCACGGTGTTCAGCGGTCGACCGAAAGCATTTTGATTAAAAACTACAATAAAATAAAGAAAAGCAGTTGAAAATGATTATTGGAAGAAGCCCACTGCTTACAGGTTAATGGGAGGAGTTTTAAAGTGCATTTTCATGTATAAGGAAGGAGCAATGCATCTTGGGATTGATAAATATACTGGATTGCAGTTTCAATACAGTTGTAGAGAAGAGGAAAATATCGTATTTTGTTTTGGCGCGCTATTAAATTCAACACTGAATTTCACCCAATCAGGATGACTTATCCCATTCAGCCCGGACCTTCATTTCCGGCTAGCAAAACGGGTGAGCGGCAAAACCCTCTCTCTTCAGCTTGAGGCGGCGACCAGAACAGACGTGTCTCTGGTCGTCCCTGCTTAGCGATGCTTTTTAGCTAAACAAGCCACCCAGTGTGCAGCAGCAACATGGACACTCAACGAGGGAACCATCTAATTTATGGATTCTTTACGAGGAATCCCAGTTGAACATAAATTAGAAACATTCAGCATGCCTTCCACAGGCACCACTTCTGGTCACCCCAAAAATTTACTATGTCGACCCGAGCGCCACTCCGCTCTCGACACAAAACTACACGGTGACCTTGAATACTTCCCTCACACATCCAACGACACGCTGCCATCTCAACACCTCGCTAAACCATTTCGTCTCAAACATCCAACAAGCCTAAACACCACGAGTCTTGCAGCACCGAGAACAAACCAAATATTCAAAGCTGCAAATAAAAGAACTTTCGTTGTTGTGTGGTGTTATTAAAGCAAAGTTTCGTAATTCATGAGTGTGCCTATAAAAACAATAGTGTAATTCCTCAAGAACCGCTATACAGTGCTTCGAATTGTTATAGCATCATTAACCCATGCTTCGTATGGCGTAATGATTAACGAGGTAAGCTAACAGAACATTAATAGTGAGTTCGATTCTCACATGTTGCCATATAATTATTGCCTGGAGTCAACTTAAGTTTGGTAAATTGCATATATATAGCCTAATTAATCAGATACAATAGAATGCTTTACTCGTTGCTGCTGTATTTTAGATAGGTTTATTTCTCTTGGCATATGAAATAATTATAACCAATTTTAGTTGATTCTTAAACGTGAAATTCTGGGTATGTATTTATCACGGATAGGGTATGATGGGTCACAAGGTAAATTTTTTGTTAGTGGAATAAACCCAGTTTTAATTCAGAATTTTCATTCTCCTAGACTGGTTGCCTTACCAACGCTAAAGAACCCTATCTGCCCTACTATTTACCTATAATTGGATGGAAAAAAGAAAGATTCATGTCTTTCTCCAGGGCATTATTACGAAGTGTAACGCAAACAGTCTCTACCAAGATTTGAACTCAGTTAACTGGTTCCATTTCCTTTGACAATAACCGTTACGATAGGTACGCCTATGAAGAGAAAATTCAGGATAGCGGTACAATTACCAAAATTGGTAAGACGTGTTTGAATTTCGGCTTGAGCTTTTCATATTCACTTTGATCTAATGCCCTTTGAAAAGTATGAATTCACTCCTCTCTGCGTCTCATCTTGAGGCACCTTGACAAAATAACTCTAGCAACCATGATAATAGATAAAGAAGTGAACGAGTAAATAAAAACTAGTGCAGAATCACTTCCCCATAGATACTGTATCTAACAAAGGAAAAGCTGTTACCCCTGTAGTTGACTTTGATATAAATCAATAATATTAAAATGGTTTTATATGAGATTTTGCCGCTAGACTCTCGTGGATCTGGGACCAGCTATCCTCAGTAAGAAAGTAGATGTCTAGTATTCAACAGACCTAATATATTTGACTGCTACTCGAACTGCTGAACCAAACCAACCTTACTGCTGCGAATAGGGATGCGACACAAGGTCGATTTTTATGCGGAGTAAAGCTCTTTTGAATTCTGAGTTTTTCTACATCGCTGACGGGTTGCCTTATCAAAGCAAAAGAATCCATTCTATCCAACTATTTACCTATAGTTTGAGGGAGAATAGATGAATGAATGCTTTTTCCAAAAGCATAAGCGTAATGAAAAACATAAATAGTTCCGTCCAGGATTTGAATTTAGGGCACCGATTCCATTTCCTTCAACGATTCATGTTGAACTACCATATTTGATATGCGCACTTATTTGATTCAGGATAGAAAAAAAATTTTTTTTTCTTAGAGAAAAGGATGACTTCAAGAGTAAATCTTTAACAACAAACAGTCATCAACAAAAAGCCATGTTGCTGCAAGGCAGTTATACAGAATTTAAATTCAGAAACTTCAAAAGAAAAAGTTAATTGCCTTGCTAAAATAACTATTTACATTTAATTACATATTACGAATTAGGTTTATAGGAAGCTCTTCAAGATGATAATTACAACATGGTTGCTTAATTAAAACAAATGGTCAAGACAAAAAACAAACATTTTTGAGTCAATAAATCTATTTTCTGCTTTCAGTGTGAATCAAAAATTATACCAAAGTTTGTAAAATAGACTCTGCTCTAAAAAACTATTTCTTTTGGTATTTTTTTGTTTGTTTTGTTATGATGGCTTCAATAGGTTTTACCCTTCGTAGATGAATATTTCAGCTATTTTTTAAAAGTATTTGTTGTCTAACGAAGATACTACTCAGTGGGAACTATTTTTTGAGCGAGACTTGACTGTAAGTAAAACAAAAACACCCGTTCCTTAGCATAACATATACTCTTTAGTATATACTCTTTAATATATATATATATATATATATATATATATATATATATATATATATATACTCTTTCATATATACTCTTTAATATATTTACTAGTCAGTAGTATCATGACGATGTTGTTAGGTTATCTTGCATCTCGATCACAGTTGTCTGTCAGTTAGAATTTTGGAAAGACCGGAATGCTTTAAAATCTTCAAAATTGCCGAGTTTAAAAGATTCGAATTTTCCCGAATTACAAGAACATATTGTGTAAAGATTTAAAATTTGAATAGCAGTAATGATCATCTTTTCTTTTTCACCTTAAAGTTTTTCTTAGATTGGTGCGCAGGAGATTATTTATAGTATCTACGGTCCCTAAGTAGTCACCCATTTAAGTATTGGTCTGGTTCATCATTGCTTCAACCGAAAGAGACATCGACACACGGCTTACGAAGGCATGGACAGCTATCGGTAGGCTATCGATCATATGGAAATCAGACCTGACCGATAAAATGAAAGGCAGTTTCTTCCATGCAGCGGTCGTATCGATATTGCTGTATGGATGCACTACTTTGACGCTAACTAAACGGCTGGAGAAGAAGCTAGACGGCAATTACACAAGAATGTTGCGAGCAATATTAAACAAGTCCCGGCGGCAACACCCTACAAGGCACCAACTATACGGTCACCTGCCTCCCATCACGAAATCTATCCAAGTCAGACGAACCAGACATGCAGGACACGGCTGGAGAAGCAGGGACGAGCTCATAAGTGATTAACTCCAATGGATCCCCACATATGGCCAGGCAAAAGCAGGATGATCAGCTCGAACATACATACAGCAGCTACGTGAGGATACGGGATGTAGCCCTGAAGACCCGCCAGAGGTGATGAACAATAGAGAGAAGTGGCGAGAGAGGGTTAGGGATATCCGTGCCTGCGGCACGACATGATGATGATGATGATGATTGCTTAAATTCGGTCACTTCGCAGGAATGGGTCCTTTGAACGTGACTTAATTGGAAATCTTTTCAAAATTTTGAGAGAGAGAGAGAGAGAGAGAGAGAGAGAGAGAGAGAGAGAGAGAGATAGAGAGAGAGGGAGGGAGGGGGAAGAGATAGATAGATAGATAGATAGAAAGATAGATAGATAGATAAAGAGAGATAGAGGAAGAAAGAGATCGATATATATATATATATATATTGAGAGAAAGAGACTGATAGATATTGGTAGATATTGGTAGAAAGATACTGATAGATAGATAGGTAGATAGATAGATAGATAGAAAAGAGAGAGAGAGAGAGAGAGAGAGAGAGAGAGAGAGAAGAGGGAGGGTGATACGCATGAATCTTTGCTAACATGCCAAATCTCACCAATTATTCTTGCTACTTTTACATCGATCCATAAAACAAAAGCCAAGAATTTCTTTTACTGAACTTCACTTTTTAACCGGTGTCGGGATGGGACACAAGGTCAGTTTAAAGTGAGAACCGCGCCGGAAGCAAGCGAACCAGAACGTGGTGCCCCAAAACGGCTAATTTCTGTCGGGAATTCCTTTTTAGGAATGCCTCATGCGCCGGCAACAAACCTAGTTCTTACCCATTTAAACAGGGGTGGGGGAAGTGCTGCCAGAGGGTAAAGTCCCTTGGAACTGTGCTGATTTATTCTTTAAACCACCCAGCTAGAATATACATAATAATTATTTGTTAATATTTACTTTGTAATTTGGCACCAGATTGAGTCACGTGACTTAGTCGAACATGTAATAGCCACATTACTAAAAAAAAGTGTACATACTTGTTCAACTGAAACTAACAAGATCAGATGTGTTGAATACTAGTTCACATAAGAATCGACAACGTGAAACTGTGAGTCCTAAGTTTTTATCCTGTTTTATTATTATTGACTTATTTCACCAGATATACTTTTATTCTTTAGGGCGTTATCCTGCCTTGTTCAGATACACACGATACATAGCTCATATGATTACAGTTCGCGCATAACCAAAGTCAGAACTCAAGCAATGTATAATTTATAATCACTCTCTCTCCCCACCCCACACAAAAATACGAACACACACACACACACACACACACACACACACACAGAGTTACATACGTGCACGCACACACACATACATACGTATAAGGCACATTAATGTCAAAGGTACAACTATACAAAATATACAGAACTCAAAACACAGGACTAAAATACATTTATAAGGTACACAAAGCATATAATAATTAACAAGCGCGGGAAAACCCCTTTGCAAAAATGAATAAATAATAAACGAATAAATAAATAAAAAAAACAAAAAAAACAAACGAAACAAACAAAAAACAAAAACACGTATACATCTAACTAACACCCGTTACACAAAAAGTAACCATAAAAAACATGTATAAAACTTGAATCACCTCAGGGGCATTACGATTTTTATTAAGCGCCTGTTTTTGTGGAGAGTAGTTTTCCCTTGAAAATCAGCATTCGAAAAAAACCATTTACCTGGGTCTGAAAACTGACTTCGAGAAATGTACGTGAGTATCTCAACCACAAGTTATTACCTCATGATCCAAGTTGCACACAGCGTCAGCGTCAGGCGTTTAAGTAACATGATTTTAAATCCTGGCAAAGAAATTGATGGGGTACAATCTTCCAAACGTAAGTTACAATTTGAAGGGCACACCAATAGAAAGTAAGAAATGGAACGTAAAAACGAAAAGCATTTTATAAGTAAATAATATATATATATATATATATATATATATATATATATATATATATATATATATATATATATATATATGAGTAATGTTGACAGTGTAGAATGTATGATTGACATTTTTCATATATAAACATACTGTCAGATCTTATTTCTATAACAAAATATTTATTACACAAACTGATGTATTTTAGTGGCAAGTAAACTTTCACCATTAAAATTTGTCGCCCAGTTTTAAGACGTAGCCAAATACCAAATGCTACATTTTGTTTCAAAGAAATTGATGGTACACAAAGGGAAAAAAACCAAACAAACTTCAATCCGAAATACTTTGTTACTGATTTTGTGTTTGAATATTGTATAAAAATTTTACATTAAAATTTGGTATAAAAATGTATGCGCGTCTATACATACAAGGCTAACGGAAGTACTTTCCAAACATAATAGGTTGAGTGCTATAAGGGCTAGTGACAATCTAATTGGTGTAGAGAAGGAATTTGAGGCTTAAACTTTTGGAGTCTTCAATCTTGGTTCTTTAGTGTTGTGATAGTACTAATATTACTTAGAATAAACGTGATGTTCTTTACAGATCTTTGTAAAATTAAATCAATACAAAATTATAAGATTAACCATGCAATCTAAGCAGGCACGCTATGAATATCTATGTATCGTAGCTTAGTACGGCTCAAGACCAAGTAAGGAGTAGAAAGATTGATTACCTTGAAAATTAGCATTCGTAATCCTGGCTTTTATAAAGACTTAAATACCGACGAACTGCAAATTGATTTTTTTACTTGAAGTTGTTTAAAATCGAGTCCATATTTTTTTTCATAAAATGTTTCTAAGTTCCTTTAAAATATTTTCTTCATAATTTTAGATTTAAGTTTAAATTCTTCATTTAAGGAAGACCCTACCACAAAGCTCCCCCCCCCGAAAAACAAGCTGCAAAACTTTATTTAACAGAAATCTAATAATTCCTAGTTGCAGCATTTATTTTCAAAACCTGAATAGTATGATCTATTATCTAGTTTGCTCACTTATAGAACGTAGATTGAAGGATTTTCTCCCATATGTCTATAATAACGGGTTTAAACTCCTGAGTGAAATAGTGAATGGTACCAACGGACATATCTCTGGTCGTCATTATCCAAATATTTTGTATGGAATTGAGATCTTGAACCTAGGCAGACCACTTCATAATAGTTGAAAAGCGATCATGTTGGAATGAAACAGTTGTCTTTTCAGAATGACAACTCGTGTTGGGAATATTCTCTTAACGATCTGATCGAGCCGAGTCGTCTACTTGAACGCGTCATAATTTACAAAAGATTTGTCCAAATGCTCCCAGTAATTTCCTGTTTCTAGAAAACTCGACTCTAAAACTAATTGGATTTTCATTCATTTGTTTGGCGGCAATTAGATCTCTGATATTTGATACCTAATGGTCGAAATATCCGTTCTCTCCAGAAAAGACACAATTATACGGTTCTCGATCATAAGTGACCAGATAAATGATTAACAATAAGAAATAAGACCATCTGTCGCTCTGAAGGCATCTCCCATTTAAATTTATTTACCAAACGCATCCGTCACGCGCAGGATGTAATATAAGGTTAAATTTTAAGCGGAGTAAAGCCAGTTTGAATTCAGGGTTTTCCATCTCCTAGACTGGTTGACTACCACGGCTAAAGTACTCAGTCTGCTCTATAAAGTTATGAGTAAATTGCAGAGCTCTAATAAAGCGTCCATTGCAAAAAGTCTTAACTTTTGGACACTGTTACCGAGGTCACTATTGCTTCGACTGTGAAATAAGTAACGAATATTTCCGAAAATTACGATCGAAATATAATTGGTAAATTTCCAGTTGAATGTTAACTTGATTAAATATCTATTACGCAGCCCAAAGTCCTGGGGTAAGTTATAATTACTCAATAAATCATTTAGAATAGCGTCGTTATCTTTGTTGTATCGATCCTTTCGCTTCGGTCAGTTGGTTTTCTGGCTTTATCGAGATGTACACAGCGAATGGAGGTGCACCGGGAAAAATACATCAATACCAGTCAAAATAAGTAGATATTACTAACTAGATTTTTTCTGACTAGAGCAACGAGAAGTAGTCGAAACGCTTTCAAATCATACGCTGGTGAATATCATATTACCAATTTAAAATGAACCAGCTGATAGCGCATGCAATAGCTCTTTATTTTATTTACGTTGTTGTTATACAATAAAATATATATCATATATAGTAATAATAATATTATAACAATATAATACGTATAATAATATTTATACAATAACATATAATATGATGAAATATAATATGATATAATGTACATGTATATATATATATATAATATAATATAACAATATTTTGTATAATGATACTAATACCACTAATGATAAAATATCGTAAGGAATAATAATAATAATAATAATAATAATAATAATAATAATAACTATCCAAACGACAGCATTGCTAAGAACGGCCAGAATCCTGAGACGAGTTCTGGAGACTTGAGGAGAGTTGCTGTCACTCAAACTCCAGTTAAAAACCATCAACTTACACTGAAGTGAAAAACTCTAAAGGAGTAAATGATAATAATTTTATCTATCTATCTATCTATCTATCTATCTATCTATCTATCTATCTATCTATCAGAAAGTTGGCCGACCGTTGTCGAGGGTGATCGAAGTCTCCGTTTCCAATAGCTACTACACCGAGGTGTAAAGGAGAGCACTACTCCTTTCCCTGGAAAGATCCACTAACCCTTGATCTGTACCTTATAATGCTTAGTGTTAAGCAAGGAGGCATCAAGTACCATTTTTTAAAGTCTTTGGTATGACTCGACCTAAGATTGAATCCTGGTCTCCTGGATCATTTGCGAACACTCTAAACATTATGCCAATAGGCCGGTATATAATAATTATATTATAATGGTATCACACACACACACACACACACGCGCGCGCGCGCGTGTGTGTGTGTGTGTGATATCATTATATGTTTATTCATAATAATAATATAATGATATTATATATATATATATATTATTAAATTATATATAATGATCCTATTTACCCAACTCCTCCGCCCGAGCAGGATATGACACAAGGTCAATTTTTAAGCGGAGTTTAACAGGTTTGAATTCAGAGTTTTCCTTCTCCTAGACTAGTTGCCTAACCAAGGCTGAAGAACCTAGTCTGCCCTACTATTTACCCATAGCTGGAGGGAGAATAATTGGATTCATACCTTTCCCAAGGGTATTAGTGCTATGTGAATGCAATCAGTCAGGATTTGAACTCGTGTCGCCGTGTCCATATCCTGCGACGATAAGCATTACACCACGGGCACCTCCTTAAATTATATATAATGATGATTATAATATAATCATATAAATCATAATTATTGATTAGCTTCCAGTGATTTTCCTATTAGTAAACATGTGCACAAAATACCGGCGGTTTTAGATTTAGGGTTGTCCCTCTCCTGGACGAGTTGCCAACAAAGGCTAAAGAGTTCTTGTCCAGCCATTTAATCTATGTCTTTAAGAAGAAATAGGTTCATGCCTTTTTGAAGAGCATCAATACAAAGTGAAAAGACATTTTCTCTGACAGAATTTGAACTCGTCCCACCGATTCCACTTTCTGGGCTATCAACCGTCAAGTTAATTACCCCTCCAATGTCTCAACTTCAAGCTTTAAAATCATAAGAAATGATATTTCCATATTTGAGTCTGTTAGTTATATAATAAGAGAGGAGAAATAGTTCATTGTCTCAGGATATAGAGATAGAGATATATAAAAACGCGATCCCTCACTTTAACGTTAGTACATTTATAGCTTAATTAGCCTTAAAATGTACACCTCTTAAAATAAGCACTTACCGATGATGACCTAAAGCGAAACCTGTCGACGTTAAAAACAAATTAATGAAAATGATTTGCCAACATTTATGGGTTGATTTTATTGATCACCTCACCCAACACTTACAGTATATATATAACGAATTGAGCACTCTGGTATCCGGTAAGGTATAAAATGTAAACAAACGAACGCTGCTGCTGCTGTTGCTACATAATACCTTATAATTCCCTAACCAAACGTGGTACGCTTGTTGCCCTAGTGGTCTGATACTAAGTCTACCGTAAAGTTGGGCGGGTTTCGATCCCAGCATCAAGCGTCCTACGTGTCTAGCCACACAGAAGAATTGTGATACAACGAAACAGTCTGTCAGTGGATGACAATATATATATATATATATATTAATCTGTACATAGGTAGGAAACCTTGATTATGCATGTCTGATTAAGGGCTAATGACAAAGAATAAAACTTTTTCTTATTTCTAAACAGCTGTGTGACAATTAGAAATTTACAAAAAAAGAAAAAAAAAAAAAGAAAAAAAAACGAAAACAGTAACAACAGCAAAAAAGAAAAAAAAGCTATCATCTATAATGACTTACACATCGTCTCGGTCTTATCAACAAGCTTGTCTTGTGCTAAATCTAAATTACTCATATTTATTTTCATTTTTTGTTACTTACGGTCAAGTCAAGCTGAAAGCCCCCGTTGCCACCAGATTACTCGAAGTTAAGCAGCCATGAGTATGCTCTGTAGTTAAATGGGTGACTATTTAGTAGCGGCATATATATATATATATATTGTATTTTTATATATTGCTAACTATGTAAACTATGC
Organism: Sepioteuthis lessoniana; assembly: GCA_963585895.1. Taxonomy (NCBI): domain Eukaryota; kingdom Metazoa; phylum Mollusca; class Cephalopoda; order Myopsida; family Loliginidae; genus Sepioteuthis; species Sepioteuthis lessoniana. Next base: position 30,745,155 of record OY757913.1, read on the forward strand.
ACACACACCTACAACCCATATATATATATATATATATATAGAGAGAGAGAGAGACAGAGAGAGAGCAGAATTATCCAATGGCCAAGTATATAAGGGAAGCATACTAGATCTTTCATTGTATTTCTCGGCGAAATGAAAGTTACTTGGTAGCGTCTATCACCTCTCCATGTAACATAGGACAGGTTATACTGTTTTAAATAGTACCAAGACACACACACACACGTATATATGGGAGAGAGAGAGAGAGAGAGAGAGAGAGGGGGGGGGAGAGGGAGGGAGTAATTTTGGAAAAAAATAAAAGATTAATATGTATCTGTTGAGATCTAGCATTATTTCATCATTAAAAATGAATCTAAGGAAACCATCTGGATTTTGATGACGCTAGAATTCTAGAGAAACATGTCCATCTGATTTATCAAACTGCCTTTTTCTTTCTCATTCCCTAGGGTTTGATTTCAAAGTTTATCCACACACACACACACACACACACACACACACATGAATTCCTATAATCATTTTATTTGTGTGTGTGTGTATGTTTTCTAAGGAAATTTTTCTAACAGTCTGCTGTATTTATACATCTATTAATCAATCCCTTGGTTTCGTGTCCGTCGAAAGATAGAGAGGAAAATATTTTTGCCTATATATGGGTAAGGAGAGAGATGGAGAGATGAGGAAGAAGGGAAAGAGAAAAAAATTATTAAAACTTAATACAGCGTGTATGGCTAGATAAAGGTAGAAATTGAGATAGAAACATCGTGTCACACCAATTTTCAAAATGGTGAAGACATGTCAGAATAGAAAATCATCATTCGAAATTAAGATCGTTATCTCAAATTCGTATACTAACCACTGATAGCAAATGTTAAAAAAAACAAACCAATCAAACAAAAAAAAAAAAAAAAAGCAAAACAAAACAAAAAACAGCAAATTATTCTCGCCTTTCGTACGCTCACATGCACGCATGCGCACACATCCATCCTTTGGCAGAGATTTGAACGTGTTCATTTTCCTTAGACGTGTTCTTGTCTTTCAGAAATCTGTCACATATATATATATATATATATATATATATATGTGTGTGTGTGTGTGTGTGTGTGTGTGTGTGTGAGATGTATTTAGGAATCAAGATTTCAAAAATTTTCAGTCATCCACATAAAATGAAACCCCTACCATTTTCGTGGATAGATCAGTCAGTCTGTTGCCTTATGACGAAAAATGCATTTATTTTGCACAGAATATATTTATTTATTTTTTCAACATAGTCTTCTTCCTTGTCGACCCACTGAACTCAATGCTTTTCCCCATTAATCTCATAGATCGAACCTTATACAGTGAAAATTTCAGCTAAAAATTCTGCTCACCGTTTATTGATTCACTCAAGTATTTTGCCTTTGTAATTTATGAATGCTGCCGTTAAATGTTAAAACGTTTTGGAATAAAAAAAAGAAAAAAAAAAGAAAGTATTTTTCAGTTTCTGACCAATCAGGAATGCATTTTTGACAAATATCGATTAGATTAGCTTTGGCACAAGGCCGTATGTATGAATCCAAACAGCAAGTAGATGAATTAGTTGACTTAATATACTTTGATAACATTTCTAGATGTAACATTTTGAATTGAAACTCGAGTTTCAGTTATTTCACATCCTTGGGGAATGGAAATATGTCAAGTTAAGAAACATTGCCAAAACATACTCAGATGAAAACAATAAAACACAAAAGTATTTCGCTTCATTCAAAAAAAAAAGCTTCGTTTCAGTACATCGTAAACTAGTTAGTCAAGGTGTGGTTTGGTTTCATTTGTTCAAGGGCAGATAAACCTTCATGGATTATTTAATGCTTAAGCCATTCTTCTAGAAAAACAGCAGTGATACTTTTAACTCTCAGCTAGTGGGCGGGGGTGATAAAGAGGTTGTGGAGGAATGGAAGAACACTAGTCGGGGACGTCTAACTACAAAGTACCGTCGGCTACATTTGCACAAGGTATGCAAATAGGTCTCAAAGGTGGATGTGTGAGACATATATAAGCTGTCCAAATGGGTCTATTGCGATTGGGACGTATCTCAGATACGTCCCCCACCGAGGTATTTTTGGCACTGCTGGGTGCACGACTCTGCGCTCGGACCCGCCTTAAAAAGGCCTTGTGTCGTATTTCTCCGGTTGGTAGGCCGGGAGATAAATACTTGGGACTCTACAGAAGTTAATACCTTTCTCTTAGTTATTAGGCTGAAAGTAAACGTAATAGTGCGATTAGTTAGTCCTTTCACCCTTCCTAATTATATTTTTTCTCGCAATATATGGCGGTAAAATAGATTCTCTGGCATTAGAGTCGTATTTTAAAAAATTATTTTGATGGCGTGTAGCCATTCTTTCCATCAATTTTGAGCGGCATTTTTTCCATCTTAAGTTTTAATTGCTTTTATTATAACTTACTGAGGTCGTTATTTCTATGACAGTGCGAAGATATAGGTTCACATTTGAAACAAGAATCTGCTGATGAGGCTTAAACTCACACCTCAATTTGCTTCCCTGCAGATGTTGCTATTGCAGTTAGTTTTCAAAATACATTCCATATATGCATATTTATGACCCAGAAGTAAGAAGACTAGTGAGAAGACTTGAACTTTTCCACTTGGAGATTTTAAAAAAGAAAGAATCCGCGGTATTCAACCAAACCTGTTTAGATAATGATTTGCTGCCTAAGTATACAATATATAATATAATATATATATATATATATATATATATATATATATATATATATATATATATATATATATAAGATAAACAGGTGTTTTTTAATATTAGACAAAATCAGATGTGTGGAATACTAGCTTACTTGAGGATCGAAATCGAGTTATGAGTTTTTATCTTGTTTTACATCTTTTACGCCTAATATATTTTTTACACTTGAAATATATTGTGATACTGGTCTGTATTTTCGTACATAGAGCATTGTAAAAAATTTACAAATTAAAAACGCTTATATATATAAGCACACACACACACACACACACACACACACACACACACACACACACACACACACACACACACACTGTATATATATATATATATATATATATATATATATATATATATATATATATATATATGTAGATATTAATCTATGTATGAGATTAGTTCATGGTGGTACACAAAAACCTTCTCCAAGTACAGAATCAAGCAACGTATGTCTGTCATATCCGTCTCAATGTTTATCAGACTGTTGCAAGTCATGTGAAAGCATACAATCGAAGAGGTGTCAATCCAGATGTTCCTGGAGGAGCAATAGACGGCAGTCATTTGTGAAGATGGACTAATCATCATGGGATTACTAGATATAGATATTTAATAGATGTATGTGTAAGGATCTATATATTCTCCAGTATGTGGGTTAATAAATATAGCAGTGCATGTCTGTATTTCCCGTCATGTAAGACGCACTTTTTGATTAGGTAGTAGTAGTAGTAGTAGTAGTAGTAGTTGTAATGATAATAATAATGATAATAATGATAATATGGAAAGAAGATTGGAGGAATTGGAGATTAGATGAAGAATCGAGACCATCCAAACCACAGGACTGTTAGCATAAACTAGACTACTAAGAAAAATCCTGGAAACCTGAGGAGATTTGCTGTCACTCAGACTTCAGTGAGAACCATTAGTTAAAACTGGTGTGAAAAACTCGAATAATAATAATAATAATAATAATAATAATAATAATAATAACAACAACAACAGACTCCTTCAAAAATCACTTAGCACCTTTTCATCTCAATGGCTTGGTTTTTGTAGAACTTAGTGAATAGATTACTGATTTTAGACAAACCTCTAAACCAACCTCTTCCTTGCTACCGTAGAAATGATAACCCAAATAGATTTTGATATGCAAACTGAATGTCATTAGCAACTAAAATTAAGTAGACGAAGGATTATATTCGTAGAGGCGTTTTTTTAAAAATCTCTTTTCCTTCGTTTAGAATTAATTATTTTTGTCTTGATTTAATTTTGGATTTATTTTATTCCAATTTTACACTTTTTATCCATTTCTATAATTTATGCACCGTTCTTTTTCATCTGGTTATATATATATATATATATATCTATACATATATATATATATATATATATATATATATATATATATATATATATATATATTATATATATATATATATATATAAAGTAAAGAGATCATGTGATTAATGGATTTAAAACAAGCAGTAAAGATAAGTCATGTAACTGATCACTCTCGTACAAAAAATCATATTCTTTTTTTCAATCAGGTATTTTTTTTTTGTTCCGAGCAGAAATCAATTGAAAAAAACAAACAAAATAATTGTTGTGGATAGAGGTTTTTTTCTTTGTACAAAAATCAAGGACATTTTAAATTAGTAACCAAACAACAATAAACATTAAAAGAGAGGTTCACGGTATCAAGTGAATAATTATCCAAAATATTGCTTTATTGAATTCATACGATTTTACTGAATTACGGATAATCAACACTGCCTATAAAAATAACCAGGTACTGGAAAAACTAGACTTTGCCTCTGGAATACCACACGGGCTGACCTCCAAACATACCACTGGACACTCTGGTCCAAGCCAAAATATAGACCTCCCCCTCCCCGCTCTGCTAGATTCGCCTTTGAGTCGTTGAGCTTTTTTTTTTTTTTTTTTTTTTCTTTTGAGGATGGAGAAAGTGATATAACAAAGTTAATAGTTGTTGGTGTTGTCGCTGTCGCTTCAGGACTCGTTGTAGTTGATGGTGGTAGTGGCGGCGGTGGTGGTGGTTTTACTCGTACATATGGAAGTGGTGGTGGTGGTGGTTAGTCCTCATTATATAGCGCTGCAGATGTTGGTGTTGCAGTTAGTTAAGAAAATACATTCCAAAAATATTAGTTTGTGCTCAGTGCTTACTTGCACGCTTAAGTGATCAAGATTCAGGGAATATATATATATATATATATATATATATATATATGGGTTTAATAGATATAGATATTTGATAGATATGTGTATAAGGATTTGTGTATTCTACTATGCGTGAGTAAATAAATAGAGCAGTACATACCGTATTTTCCATCGTACAAGACGCACTTTTCGATTAAATTTTTTTTTTCCCCAAATCACCCTGCCAATTATACCCTGGTTGCAGTGGAGATTACCAGTACAAGACTAATACTTAAATACATCTGCTTGACGAACTGGTTCATTTATCTATCCAGAATGAAATATATCATTATAAATCATTAAATTATGATTACAAATCAAAATAATGTTAAATACGAGACGGCCATCGTTTTTATTCAGGGTAGGAGCAGTGTAACTCTTCAGACAGCTGTGGAATGTTTTGAACAGAGAGAAGTTAGAATGGTTATAGTAAAGAAATGCCTTGCTTACACTGTATCCTATAATCTGAACAGCATTCATTATGGAAAATAAGAATCAAGGTACTAGACAACCGATTAAGTCCCCTGTCGTTCTTTTCAGTATAAATATAGTGTACGGTTTTTCTACTACGGTCACAACCATTTACTACTTTGACGGGTATGTGAGTAGTTAACGATTTCTTGATTTTAGGGGTCCTTCTCCACCAGGCTACACCTGATTTGCTGGGTTAAGTTTATTACTCGGCTTCTGAGGCGCCCCAAAGAGAGAATGCCGACAGGTTTAAGCATTTTTTGGATCAGCCATGCATGAGTCTCGATTTGTGCCTGGCTCCCTACTATAAAACGACTTGGTGAGCAGTCGATTAATATTCCATAACCATTTATTACGTTCAATAAAGGCTCAATTAAGCTATATTAGTCTCCGAGTTCTTATTGCAAAAGGATAGTATCGTTATCGCTTTCCAATACATACCTGCTTTTGAAAGGCGCTTACTGAAACATTGTTTATAAATTGGTTCAGATGTAAACATTTAGCAGGTATATTTATCATTATAATCATAGTTGTAAATTAAAGGCAGAACATACCGGAATTCAGTGAATGTTACTACTGTTATTGTACTGCCTGATGTTATTGTCGAACTTTATTATAATTCAGGGATGATATCGATACACATCGTGTACGGTAGCCTAGGCTGCAGCAATAACTTTTAAACCTTCGAATTCACAGGTTATGACAAAAAAAAAACAAAAACAAAACAACAACAGCAACGTACCAGTTATTTCAAATATTAG
>OY757913.1:30754839-30947339 GCA_963585895.1 Sepioteuthis lessoniana
CCAAAATATTCAATTAAAGAGAATTAGTTCTCTTGGTTGGGCCGAGCATTTTTCAGTAGCCCATTGTAACATGTCGCTGTGAATGTCTTCACAATTTGATGATTACAGCTGTTGTCGTTGAGTGAAAGTTTATTAAACACTTCCATGAAAAGAACCAATGTTATTATAGTTTAAAAAGAACAGTATTCAACTTTTGTTTTGATGACGCTCTAGGGATTCTAGAAATAATTATCTCCCTTAGGTAATATTATCATCATCTCGTGCTGCTCACATGGGTTTCCCTAGCTCTCTCTCATTATCCGTCTCTATTATCCATCGCTTCCAGTAGATCATCCTGTGTCCGTACAGAGCTGTTGATAAGTTCTAGCTGGTCGTCCTACACTTACGCGTCCATTTGAAAGGGTCCATCGGAGAACGTTACCGATGAGTTCGTTCTTGCTCCGCCAGCAGTGTCCTGCTTGTCTTGTTCATCTAATTCGGATGGCCTTCGGGATGGTTGGTTGGGGGCTGCACAGCTACTGTTTTGAGGGATGCTGCTTCCAGGATTTCATATAGCTTGTAGCATCTTAGTGTCATTGCTGTCAAGCTTTTTCTCTATACGCTTCGTCAGCGTCTAAGTGGTGCATTTATACAGTAGTATGGACACGACCGCTGCTTATAGTATCATCTAATAAAAATTCAAAATATTACAGCTAATGATAATAGACTGACGGTGTGGGACATTGAAAGAGTAAAAAGTGGTGATGATGGGGAGAGGCCATATATGAATCAAGACGCATGCATGGTCGTCCCAAAAAAATGCTTGGTCTTCTCGGCATTGCCCTTTAAGGGCGCCTCAGGTACCGAGCAATAAACTCAATTTCGCAAGTATTACCTGGGAGGAAGATCCGTTGTGACAAGGCGATTAACTTTAACCCACCTGGTGAAAAGGCCAGATGAACACTGAAAAACTAGGTCAGTAACTGAAATGATGATGAAAGAAATACTAGAAAAAAATTCCTTCAAGTTTATGATCACATTTTCACTTGAAATGAACTGTTAATAGATCAAATACAGTTTAGGAGTACAATTTGGGAAACCACTTCCGTTGTATTCTACTTTCGAAAAAAAATATTGATTCAATATATATATATATATTGGCCTTATGAGAAGAGTGTTCGCCATTGGTCTGGGAGACCAGTGTTCAATCCCTGGTCGGGTCATACCAAAAGACTCAAAAAATGGGACTTGATGCTGCCCTACTTAGCCCTCAGCATTATAAGGTGAGGATCAACGGTAAAGTGGGAATGAAGTAGTGGCCTCCCCTACACCTCGGTGTAGTAGCTATTGAAAAGGGAGCCTTCGGGTCACCCTCGACTAAGGTCGCCAACTTATATTTATAAATAAAAAGTACTCAATATCGTTAATAGAGCATATATATATATATATATAAGAATCTACGTTAAGATAGCGTAGACACAGAGTCTGCTGCGTTTAGTGACTGTCAGTTTCCCACCTGTACGATCATCTGGCCAATTTACTTCTATTATTACTACTACTACTTGTTATAGAAGCCCTGTACCTAATTCAGAAATGTTAAGAAATCACAGATTTTAAGAAAGCAATGCAACATCTATTCTGTTAATTTGTATTAGGCAAACTTATAAAAGTAGTAATTAAACAAATATATAAAATTAAGGGAAGGAGGAGGAAGAAGAAACATTGACGAATATATGTGGCAGGAGTAGAAAGTAAAATGAAAGATACAGGCGCGGAACTGGAAAGATTGCAGAATTTCAATGTTATTTTTGGTCAGCTGAAAGCTAATGAATGAAGTTCGTTATTATCAGTTGTATCTCGTTTAAAATAGCCGATTCTTCCTTTTAGGTAAATTAATATTATAAAACGAAATATCTTCGTAATTTAGGAATAGATCAGTGATAAAGGGAAAATAACTATAGACAAACTATTTACAAATTTATGTACATTTGACAATAGGTTATAGGCCAGAGATTAAAAAGGCTTTTTTTTTTTTTTATTCATATGAGAAAATTTCAACAGTTTCTATAAGTATTTTTCGTGCTGATTTCAAATCTGAAGATGTCTCCGCTGTAAGTGTGTGCACGGTTTCAGAAAAAGGGAGATAATAAAAGGTGTGAAATTCATAGAAAAAGTCAATTTTTATGGTTTACTTTATGTAAAATGAAGCTTAAACAAGCTGTTTAACATATTTAAGTGTATCAAAAAGAGGCTGATATGTCTACGTTCTTGTATCAGGTGTTAATTTCCTGAACCAGCGCTTTTCAGTATATAAAATGAGCCTTAACAAAGAAAACGTCACTTTTCATACCCGTATAAGATTTTCAAATTGCAAATACCCTTAGAAAAAGAAATACGTAAAATTTTATGAACTTTACGAAAAAAAAAAAAAAAATCCTATAAATTTAGAGTTCTTTGTTTCTTGTCTGAAATTTCTTTCAAAGCTGTGCTGAGATTATGAACATACAGTATCTACTGTCACTTAAGTAGTCACCCTTCTGAGTATTGAACATGTTCATCACTGCTTTATTTCGGTGATCTTGTGGGAATCGGTGCTTGACCGAGTGACTTGACCGTAAATCAAATTTGTTAGACACCGTGTTTTAATCATTGTATATTTATTGGCCGAGGACAGGAATGAAAACATCTAATGCAAATAAGAGTCAGACAAAACCAATCAGATTGACCGGGATCCGGTGTGATACAAATATGGAGATGAATAAAAATGTTCCACCAAAAAGTAGCATGAATGTCTCGCCACCCAACATTTCTCAACAAATATAGAGATCTAAATCTAATTCTAGTCGGCTTAAATATCCAAACATCAATAAATAGAACAAACAAACCAGCAAACGAACAAAAACAATATCTCATAAACGTGTATTATTACAAAAAGAGTCGGAAATATCCTAATCATGGAAATATTTTATATTTTATGGATGAAATACAAAATAAAAATAGAAAATTAGTTCGAATTGATTCAAAATAAACGTTAGTTTCAAGAGTTGTTGTAAGATAACAAAACTTGTTTCAAAATTAGAGAATATATCTCAACAAGTTATTCAGATAAGTGTTCTTATTCTTGCCACTTTTATTTTGCGTATCAGTCGATAACGGGAGCCTGTGAGGATTCCTCGTGGTGTTATAGTTAAAGCGATGGACTGCGGAATCGTAGTAAGCGGTTTCGAACTCGAGTCGCGCTATTACTTTCACTTACGGATAAATACCATTGAGGAAGGTATAAACTCCCTTATCCTCCCAGCTATGGGTTAAATAGTACCACAACTGTTCTTAGAGAATGGCTTGGCATTAAATAACCTACAAAGTTTGATATGCCATTAAACAAAGAAACCACACCAAACCGAAACCAGCTGATAACGTTCTTCCGTTAGCCTTTCCCAGTGAGTGTATAATTAACCTAGCGAGGGTTTCTTATTTTTCATTTTTTACATGAGGCATTGTCATCATCAAGTCTTGCTGACTCCATAGATTTCTCTGACCGTCTCCCTTTCTCCATTTGTCCTTATCATCCATCGCTTTCGGCGGGTCTTCCAAACGATATCCCGTGTCCGCACATAGCTGAAGTAGATTTCTTGTTGGTCGGCCAATACTGGCACGTCCATGTGTAGGGGTCCATTGAAGAACGTCACTTATGAGTTCGTCCTTGCTTCTCTATCAGTGTCCCGCATGTTTTGTTCGTCGTATTTGAATGTTTTTTTTGAGATAGGAATTTTGTGGCCGAACAGCCTTTGTTTTGTGAGTTATTGTAAATCACTCATATTAGTGATTCTGCTTGGTATTTTCTGTAATACTTTTAAAAATATTTTTGATTTTTTGAGGAAGCATTGTCAATCATTTCTAGTATTCTAAAAACAATGAAAAATAAAGTCTTAGTCAATACAATTTTTATATACTCTTAATTTTCCGGTGACTAGAAAAATGGTCTTGAAGTTTAGAAAAATTTAGCGTGATGCCTATTTTATATGGTAAAAAAAGTATAAAGATTAGGTTTAGTAAACTTGACAGATACGAAGTGAGGGTCCGTCTAGTATTATACTTAAGTTGTAAATCAAACTAGTGCTAAAAATTGAAAATCTTTGTTAAGCTTCAAAAACTAATTTGCAAAAAATATGGTGCTGGGGTGCCATTAGTGAATCCAGAAAATTTGGCGGCTTTTATTTTGAGCGTTCATGAGTTTAGGCGATTTTAAATAGACAAAAAAACAAAACAAAACAAAAAAAACAACAACAAATAATTGAATGAATAAAAAATGAATAAATCAAACGAAAAAAATAAAGATAAAACAAAATGAAATAAAAAATAAGATACCAGAAAATTATAGTAATCCCAGATCGAGTCGATATCAAAGACTCAAAAAAATAGTACTTGACGCCTCTTTGCATAACGCTCAGAGTTATAAGGTACGGATCAACGGCAAGTGGAGCAATTGAGGGAAAAGAGTATCACCCTCCCCTATACCTCGGTAACGTAGCTATTGAAAAGGAGCCTTCGGGTTGTCTTTGGTTAAGATCAGTCAACTTACTTTTGAAATTCCTATGTATCTTATAGATATCGAACTTCAAATTAAAAAGTTGAACTCAAAAATGAATTTTTTTAACTTGAATTCAAAACAAAGAATTTATTTTCAAAATACTACATGGGTTAATTTGTGGGATAAGATATAATTTTAATTCGTAAACAGAAACGAAAAATATAATCACTAAGACAATTAAGAAGAGACAAAAAAATTGTTAACACATTGTCCTCGCTGTGTAATGGTTAAAGCGATGGACTGCGGAATCGTCGTAAGCGAGTTCGAACTCCAGTCGCGCTATAACGTTCACTTTCGGGCAAATACCCTTGGGAAAGGTATGAACCCCCTTATCCTCACAGCTATGGGTTAAATAGTACCATAACTGTTCTTCTAGAATAGCTTTGGCATTAAATAACCTACAAAGGTTGATATGACATTTAAAAAAACAAAAACAAAGAAGAAACATTGTCCTCTATTTGAAACACAATGTTGGAGTGATTTACTTTTGTATATGATTGGGCATTTTCTTCATACTCTACAATAAGTAAATCTCAGTCATTGCTTTGTTTGGTTTCTTTGTCTAATGACTTATCAGTCTTCGAGAATAATTTAATGCAAAAGCCATTCTTATCGAAGAATAGTAGTCGAACTATTTAACATATAACTGCGTGGAGGAATAAGGGGGTTCATATCTTTCCCAAGAGTAGAAATCGGAAATTTAAAGGTAAATAGTGCGACTGGAATTCGAACTCGCTTATCTCGTGGCCGTAGACCAGCACCTAGGCCACTAGTACTCCTCTTATTGGTTTCTAATGAAGCGATTATCTGTTTATCTCATAATATAAGTCGGTGTTTAAAATTTTAATCGGAGTATTCGTCTGTAATATTCAGTGCTTGAAATCGGGATGTTATGTTGCTTTTGATTAATCATATCGTTAATGTTCGTTCAATGGTTTTGGCCCGCCTTCGATCGGCTGTCTGGTATTCGTGCCGGGCGGTTGTGTTTGTATACAATGAAATCTTGGTCTTCGAGCTCCCACCCCAGGTCTTTGCCTGCTTTCTAAACTAAGTTTATGACTTGGTGTTTGAAATGACCCATAAGGGAAATGCCGACGGGGTCAATAATTTTTGCTCCTGCCGCGCATGTCTCGATTCGTACGCGGCTTCCACCATAAAATAGCCTTATGTCATATTCTGACACGGTTGGATGTCAGATAAATCACGTTTAATGTTTTTTTTTTTATGTTATCTGTTTCTTTTTATGATATCACCTACTTTTTTTAATTGACGTTTGAGATTTTTAAATTGAGGTACAACTAAAAATAATTAAATCTAATTTTTAAAATTAAGTTCAAATTTCTTTTTAATTTGAAGTTAAAAGAGTGTCAATTTCAAATTTGCTGATGGCTGAGCCAAGACAAAGGCTTAGCGTATCCAGAGTGAACATTTTGCAGAATTTCTGTTTTGTAGTCGGTCAGTTGGCAGAAAATTAATGAATGACTCAATTATTCTCGGTAATGTGCTGTCTGGAATTTCTTAAGACAGTTCTTCCCTTTAGGTAAGACTAAATTGCGAGGAGGATCTTTTGAAATCCCACAGTGAATCTTCTCTATGCATGAATAATACTCTAATTAATGTGTAACTGATACCAAAAATATAATTTACAGTTTATTGGTATAAAAATTCAGCTAAGATGAATTTGATAAAAATACAATAATCTGCTAAATTTCCAAGAACAACTCGCACCAGGATATAAAGCAATTTCTTTTTTGTTGCAGTTAACCCAACTTTAACCCTTTGTTAACCAAAAGTACATTAATCCAGGTAGCCAAAACTTTGGCTGTGGATCCCTTACTTCAACATCACTATTGTCAATAAAATGTTCCAATCTTATATTCTATATATGGTTTTATTACTTCTAATATATTTTAACTGTCTGTAGAATGTTATAACCGGTTATTTAACAGTCTGTAAAGCGTTTAAATAGCAGATTGCAACATTTTACATTTTCAGCTATTTTTCAAGCCAGGAGTCCGGGGTTCAAAGCCAAGGATTGTGAGAGGCTCAGGGTTTTATGGTTTCACTCGATTAATATAATGCACAGATCTAGCCAAACTTTAAAAAAAGAAACGAAAATGTGTACATGAATAGTGATCACGAGAAACATATTTTAAACTTGGCAAAATATTGGCAGAGCATCACATTGACTTGGAGTTAGGTACTTGTGACCATAGAATACACATATTTGTCAAGCAAATCAGAGTTATTGGTATGTGGTAACAAGTGCATTGATTTATAGTGTTACTGGTACTAGCTGAAAAATAAGATTAGTGGAGTCTCCATTGCGTAGTGGTTAATGTGCTGAACTGCGACATTGTAGAAAGCGAGTTCGAACTCCAGTCATGTTATTACGTTCACTTCGCAAAAATATGAACCTCATTATCCCCCAGCTATGGATTACCACAACAAGTTTTCTACCTAGGTGACTTTGGAATTTAATAACCCACGAATGTTGATATGCCATTAAAACAAAGAAAACAAACCAAGCCTTAAATAAAATAACCACCTTAAATTTAAGGAAAATATTCTTAAGATTCTATTTGCGTGTATTTACCGTTGAAACGCATTACCCACTGCCTAACTGTGCACCCAATCACTGTTTGGTTTCTGTGAAGGTTCTCTGCTACGGGTAGGATGTAACATAAGGTCAATTTATTAATCGAAGTAAAGCTGGTTTGACTTCAAAGTTTTCCTTCTCGTTGACACAATGCCTAACCAAGATTAAAGAACCTAATCTGCCTTACTATTCACCCATAGTTGGGAGCAGAACAGGCAGATTCTCGGCTTACCCAAATGAAATTACCATGAAGTGAAACGTAACAGGATTTGAACTCGGGTCTCCGATTTTATTTCCAACAACGATAACCGTCATGCTGAGCGTGGATACTGGTTTTAAAATTCTTTTGTTTTGTTGTAAATAGCAGATTGATGGCAGCCTGGTAAATTGCGTTTGATATGAAAGCAGATGTCTGGTATTGTATTCTTTTTATTATTGTATTCTTCCATGCAGAAAAATTGTATTCATTGATATTCATCGACACTCATCGAACGTTCACGGAAACCAAACAGTAATTGTGTGCTCATTTAGGCGGTGGGTTATGCGTTTCAGCGGTGTTGACAGAGACGTTAATGGCAAGCCACGTTGAACACAGCTGTCACCTTGCGAAATGATCGCCTCTATCAGTTCATCCGAACGAATCGGGCCAGTGAAAGATGGAATACATTTTTTTGATAACGACGTCTTCATTGCAGCTAACGAGTGGAGTATTCAGGTTGTTCATCAATAGCGAAAAATAGTGTTTCGTTGTTGTATATTTGCTTTGTGGTACTTGTGGCTGTTTTAATTTCCGTGGAAATTAATGAGCTATTGCTTTTGGAGCGTCTTTGCTATACAATCCTTGTATCTCCTATATTTTCTATGGAAATACATAAGAGGTATTACTTTCGTAGTGTTCATTTTTATATAGATTATTTTTACATTAAAATTATCAGTCAATTCTTGATGATCAACTGAAATCAATTTTCAAATCTCAAATATTGCATTCATACCGCAAGTAACATCAGATTGGTTGATTGATTAACTTTCAATCTGTCAAGGGTTATTTTATGCCTTGAGATTAAAGAATCACGTTCATAGTAGATTTTAAAAAGTTTTTAAAAGTCTTTTGCACACAGTTGTATGATGTCAACAATTCAAATCAAATACTAATAATTTACTCACGGTTGAATGGTTTCAAGTATACTTATCTAATACTAATAATTATATGTTTCCAAGTAATTATTTCTATTTAATAATAATGATTTGTTTGTAGACAGTTATATAGTTTCAAGTAACTAATGATAATCCTTAGTAAATTATTATAGCTTCAAGTAACTATTCTTAATGCAAATAATTTACACTTATATGGTATTTGAATACGGATAACTTTTAAAACGATCGATTTGATCTATATATGGGAGCCTAACAAGTACTATCAGTTCGGGTCAGAGTGGACATGGGAGTAATGACAATGAAGGGGTAATCCACACTTTCCAGATTTCCAAAACGGGAGCGTTACCATTACAGTTTAGTGTCATACACAGGGCATACATTTTTGGAGGGTTTTATTTTTACTCTCAGCAGGAGATACTGTTAGCCTATTCTAAGTTCCACCGACGGGAATTTATCTGAGATTTTATCGTATGTACATTATGTATCCTATAATCTTATTTTCATTTTTTGTTAAAAGGTAAAAACGACCGTCAATTTCTTTCTGTGCAGTAAAAAAAAAAAAAAAAAAGGTCTTGTTAGTAATTTTCTAGCTCATTCGTTGGTCTGTTTTTGTCGGTTTCATCAGCTGTCTAAATCAAGTCCCCCTCTTCTTTATTGCAGCAGCTGCAGCTGCAGCTCGAAATATTAGAACAGCAGAAGAAAAAATATATAGTAGGACTTTATGAAGAAGGACAAGATGATTGG
The DNA here is from genome assembly GCA_963585895.1 of Sepioteuthis lessoniana. Taxonomy (NCBI): domain Eukaryota; kingdom Metazoa; phylum Mollusca; class Cephalopoda; order Myopsida; family Loliginidae; genus Sepioteuthis; species Sepioteuthis lessoniana. Next base: position 30,763,908 of record OY757913.1, read on the forward strand.
AGCAGGTCTGTTGCAATCCTGACAGCTGCCTCACTAAATATTCATAGCAAACAATTAACGCCATTATCATTAGTGCTGTGATGGAAATACTGCTTACAACATAATTATTGGTTTCTGTATTATGATAATGGTCTTTATCATTATTAACTCATAAGCGATATACTCCAGTGGACTCCTTCAAATGGACCTACATACAATAGCTCTGTGCCGATACAGCATACAGCCTTGAATACCCGCCGGGAGCGATTGACGATAGAGACGGGTGGCAAGAGAGGGTCAGGGAGATCTGTGCTGGTAGCGTGACATGTTGATGATGATGATTTATTATTATCATCACTGTCATCATCATTAACATTGATAAAATTACATGGAACTTTATCGCATTCATTGAAATCTTTTTTTTAAATTTTCATTTATTCAGTAGATATTATCTTTTAATTCTGACGCACATTATTGCAATAATGTTGGCTGGAATGTGTAAAGGGGTAAAATTTCTTGTGTGGTAGAGACCCCGTGGCGTGTTGAGGAGAATCCTTGGGTTTAAAGGGCTGGATTGCAGCTTCGAAATTAGCGAGTTCGAACTCCCGTCGCGCTTTCGGTCTAATACCCTTGGGAAAGGTATGAACCCTCTTATCCTCCCAGCTATAGGTTAAATAGTATCACTGCTGTTCTTTTAAAATGATGAATTTGGGATTAAATAGCCCATGAAGTTTGATATGCCTTTAAAAAAAACTCTGACCAAATCTCAATTTCGAGCAAATAATCAAGAAATAGTTTTTGCCCAAAATTTCTTTCAGGTATTTGTAGGGCTAAATCACGTTTGGCTCTTGGTCACTCTCATAAGAACGAAACTACGATCAACGTTTTTTATTTCATTTTTAAAGACCAGCATATTAAAACGGGAATTCTTCCAACGAGTAACCGTGTCAGTACTACTGTAGGACAGTACCCCTTGAACTAAGTGGAAACTATGCAAAGAATGTTTCGTGGTATTTTGAACAATTCGTAGAAGTAGCACCCCACAAAAAAGTAACCAATTAATACGATTAAGACATGCAGGCCACTGCTGAAGATGTAAGGACAAACTTATGAATGACATTATCCGATGGACTTCTACGCATAGACACACCAGTGGTGGCCTACTAGAAAAATTACATTCATCAGCTCTGTGCAGGTACTGAGTGCTGTCTAGAGGACTTGCCAAGAGCGATTGCCGATAAGGATAGATTGTGAGAGAGAAAGAGAGAGAGAGAGAGAGAGAGAGTCAAAGGAATCTGTACTGTTAGTTTGTTATGAGGATGATGATGATGATGGCTGTGATCAATCGTCCTTGTTACCTTTTGGATGACAAAAGGAAATCTAAAACAGATAAGCATGAAAGAACTAAACATGGTCACGAAGCCAAGGATTGTTCTCAATTCTTTACATTTTATGTTTGAGTTTAAGCCTTACAAAATCATTTTCTGATGCTGTCCAGTCGATTGAGCTTAGAATAAGCTGACTGTATCTCTTGCAGTGGAGTAACACTCTCACAAAAAAAGGTATCCTAGGTATGAAACTAAACTGCATCCGATGATGAGGATCCAATTCTGGAGCTCTGGGGGAGTGTGCAGTACCCTTTCATTACCATTACACCCCAGTCCACTCTGATCCGGAGTAGTTGTACTCGTTAGAGTTTCGTCAAATAGATCTGTTTGAAAATTATTTGTATTAGATAAGAATACTTAATGCTATATCACTGTAAATTAATTGTATGTGGAGGTGCCCGTGGTGTAATGGTTATCGTCGTAGGAAATGGACACGGCGACACGAGTTCAAATCCTAGACGAGACTGATTGCATCTCACACAGCACTAATACCCTTGGGAAAGGTATGAATCCAATTATTCTCCCTCCAGCTATGGGTAAATAGAAGGCAGACTAGGTTCTTCAGCCTTGGTGAGGCAACTAGTCTAGGAGAAGGAAAACTCTGAATTCAAACCTGTAAAACTCGGCTTAAAAATTAACCTTGTGTCATATCCTGCCCAAGCGGAGGGCTTGGGTAAATATGGTAAATTAATTGTATTAAGAATAGTTACTTGAAGTTACACTATCTTACAAAAAATTATTATTAGTTACTTGAAACCACATAACAGTCTACAAACAAATTACAATTATTAAATAGAAATAATTACTTGAAATCATACAATAATTAGTATTTGATAGAAATACTTGAAACCATATATCAGTGAGCAAATTATTAGTATTAGATAGGAATACTTCATATCATATAACAAAAAAAAAAGCAAAAAAACCCCCAACCCCCTCAAACAAAACAAAGCAAAATAAAACAAACTTTTTGGAAATATCTACAGCAAAAATGTAATTATAAACATGCAATCTATGCGATTCCCTAATTCTAGGCATAAAATAACCCAGAGAGGTTGACACGTCATTAAAATCAATCAATCACTTAATCAACTTAATCACTTAGTCAACTCCAATTTTTTTTTGTTACTGCCCGATCAGATATTTAACACAAAAATTGGTTTTCATAAAGCTACATTTGGAAATGCTGGCATTTTCCCTTTCAATACAATGCAAGAAACATGGAAAAAAGGGTCAACTTGAAACCCCAGGATCTGATGGGAACCGGTACTTTTAGCTTGACGAAATCTAGCTTAGATTTTGCACAAGGTCACAAGCATAAGACAATTAGTGAGGATCGAACTCACTATTCAGTAGTATTGTTAGACTAGCTTGTTAACCATTACAGTGAGACGAAGTAGCCTAAAAAGTAGGCAGACCTTAGATTGGGCACAGTGAGAATTAAATTCATTAAGTGCCTTTGAAAACGGTATGAATCTTTTCTCCCCGCCTACTTATGAGTAAAATAGTTGGGCCGACTGATCTCTTTAAGTTTAATATAGCAACCCGTATTGGAGAATGAAAACGTTGAATTCAAACTAGCTGTACTCCGTTTAATAATTGACTGAGTGCCTCATCCTATTCGTGGTGTAGAAGACGGACAAATTCACTAAATATAAACAACAAAAAAGCTAAGTTGGCACAGGGACGCAAATATGGATCACTCAGTGAGAACTGAACTCAATGGCAATGGTATGCCGACTTCACTCTCTAACTATATTACAACAAAAAAATTAAAAACGAAAACAAAAAAGCAACGACAAGAAAAAATCAAGTAGGGGTTGGATTTGGTACAAAGGTGTAAGTACAGAGCAGTCAGCGAGAATCGAACCCACTAGTAATTAGATGGATTTGGTAACCATTATACAACTATATGGTGACTACCCCACTTCCCTTGTTATCATATTTGTTTGATAAAATAAAGTTGATGAATTATAAGACGCAAGCGTAAATTGTTCAATTGACCCCACAGGCAGCAACAATGTAGGGTGCGGTAAAAGAAACAGTAAAACGAAACTTAATACCAAACAGGTTGTGAAGAGGCAGGAGAGGGTGGGGGATGACTGGTGGGTGAGGGTGCGGAGAGTGGGGTTCGAACTTTATGAGACAGCTCTGCACCTTTCTTAACCTGACATCCTAAGCCATCTAACCAGCTCATCACCGTGCCAACTGCACGTCATAAGCATGCCGGTGTGATGCACGCATGCGCATGTGCATGTGTAATTCTCGTTGTGAATATTGCCGCTACCATCACTGTTATCGTCATGATTATACTGAGAAGCTTTTTTCTTTTCTTTTGTCTTTTTTCTTTCTTTCATTATCCAAATCACTAGTAGACCAATCTTCCGTATCTTTTTGTATTTGGAACGTTATTGACATCAACATTAAATGACGCGTTTTTTAGAAGGTCAAGTGACAAGAATTCATGCCAACACCCCAGCACCTGTTTCACTTTGTTTCTGTTTCTAATATTTGGATTAACAACAAAATTGTATGTCTATCACAATTATACAATCTTTTCGAATAGTGATGCCTGTATTTGTATCAAATGGAGGGCAATTCAAAGAGTCAAATTCAAACATAATGACTTTCAAAATTGATCATTTTATGACCATAACTCAAGGGTTGATTAATACAGGAGTACGTACGATACTTTAATTCACAATTGGGTTATATATATATATATATATATATATTTTTTTTTTTTTCACCATTATTGTCATCAAATAAAAAAGGTCTATTTGCTATCAATTTTTAATTCTTTAGATATTGATAAATGTCCTCACTTCATGTAGGCTTTAAAAAATAACCCTGTTTACCAATAAAATCAGCAATAACCAAGTTAATTAAACCAGGTATTTCCAACCTTTTCACCTCGAAAGCAACAAATCTTAACCTAGGAGGGTTTGAGACCGCGATCTTAAAGGATAGAAAAACTGCTAAACTCACAAGGTAACAATCCTGATTTATTAATGAGACATCTGATGTTGTTTGCAATCACAAAAAGATATAATACCAAGGTTAAATGAAGAGGTCCACAGGTTTGTTTAAAACTTAAAGAAAGCATAACAGTTTACTGCTTATACATTAACGAAGAACAGCAGCACAACACACACACACACACACACACACACACACACACACACACACACACACACATATATATATATATCCTTCTAGACAAACACACTAAACTAAAACCGAAATTGAAGATGAATCACATCTCCTTCATAACAACATTTAACAACACTCTCTCATCACTAGATCAGATAATCAAGAACCGTTGGGACATTTTTTAGTAAACCCCAACATAGAAGATATTTTCCAAGAACCAGATTTACTTACCTATCGTCGACCAAATTAACATCAGAAAAATGAGAGATAGCAACAAGATATTTGCTATTTACTAAGCGTTTTGCTGAGATGTGGCTCAAAGTCATATGAATAGTAGCAAGAAACCCACAATAAAATCCACTAAATTTTTCTAACCATGCAATATCAAGAACAACCTATGTTGTCTAAATCAATCAACTCATTCACGACTTTCACAACCAAAAGGATTTTCAAAATTTACCAAAATTCAAATTGTAAAGGTAAAAATGTAATTTATTTACTGGAATACATACACTGTCGAAAACAATTTGTTAGAAAGTCATAATGGCCGTTTTATTCTAGATTAAATAATTAGAGACACAGAATTACATTTATAGATCAGAACAATCTAATATCAGTTGAACAATATTTCGGCAAAAACAATTTCGACTTTAGCAAACATGCAAAATTCACAATCATAGAAAAAATTGAAAAAGATATAAACATAAAACCAATAATAAAAAAAGGAATAAAAGGGGAATATGACAAATGGATAAAAATTTTTTTTTTTTAAATTGTGCCTTTTGGATCTAATATGAAACTTAATCCCCCAACCTGGAAAGAATACAAATTTTACAACTATATATATATATATATATATATATATATATATATATATATATATATGTATGTATGTATGTATGTAAGTTAGGATAGCGTAAACTGTGCATACAAATAAACCCGGAAAGTCGCTACTGATTTGGAAGGCGACGAACCGACAATAACACAGAAAAAATCGGTTCTGTTTGAAACGCACTCCTCTTTAAATCAAATGAAAACACATAAAAACAGGTGCGTTTCATCAGAAGATTGTATTTAAAAAGATTAATAAAACGAGAAGGTAAGAAAATATTTATTCCTTTTAGGTTTTATTCGTCTCTTCTGGCCAGTATTTGAGCACTTTTCTAATTCAAGAAAAATGTTTTTATGACTGTTTATTCTATATATATATATATATATATATATATATATATAAATAGTTTGCTATATTTATGAAGAAAGTGTGCAGAGTGCTCAATATCGATTATAGTACATCTGTTGATCTAAGTTTGAAGAGCGAAGACACAGAATCAACGGGCTTTGTAACTGTGAGTTTCTATGCTTACGTATGTGATCATCTGACCAAGAACTAAAAAATTGGTCTGATGATTGTATAGGTATATCCGTTGATTCTATGTCTTCGTTATTCAAACTACCGATAAAATGAAACGAAGTTTCTTCCAGGCAGCGGTCGTATCGAGACTGCTATATGGATGCACTACTTGGACGCTAACTAAACGGCTGAAGAAGCTAGACGGCAATTACACAAGAATGTTGCGAGCAATATTGAACAAGTCCTGGCGGCAACACCCCACAAGACACCAACTATACGGCCATCTGCCTCCCACCACGAAAACTATACAAGTTAGACGAACCTGACACGCAGGACACTGCTGGAGAAGCAAGGACGAACTCATCAGTGATGGACTCCTATGGCCGAGCAAAGGCAGGACGACTAGCTCGAACATACATACAGCAACTATGTGAGGATACGGGATGTAGCCCTGAAGACCTGCCAGAATCGATGAATGATAGGGAGAAGTGGCGAGAGAGGGTCAGGGATATCCGTGCTGGCGGCTCGACATGATGATGATGATGATATATATATATATATATATATATATATATATATATATATATATATATATATATATGGTAATGTTGAGAAATAATTGTAATTATTTGCTACTTTGGTTTCGATAAATTGTATAGGATGGTTATAGCGATTCCGAACGTCTGGAATTGGATGTTCATATTAAATAGCCTAAGTTTGAATTTTCCGTATAGCCTTTCCGTATAGATAGATAAATAGAGAGAAAGCTGGATAGATATGAAGAGACAAAGAAAAAAGTAAGAAAGGAAGAAAAATAAGTTTTTTCTTTAATCAAGAAGAGAATGATCTTGAGCCATGAAATGTACCTGGTGTTTTACAATATAAATTCTGTAGTTCAATACACTTGACACATAGTTTTACAATTTCTTTAATTCTTTAAAAATTCAGTGAAAGAGTTTTGTTTCATAACATATTCTGATCTAATCAAAGTATATTTAGTCAATTTAATCTTACAAAAAAATAAGGTAACTTTTTTTAAAACTAACAGCCCTAAGTCTTTGGGAAGCTAATATAAATGCAGGTCCTACTTCCAGTTGAAATAGCCATCGATTTTTGACTGTTACAAGAGGGCAGTGGCGGAAGGAGTCCTTGTGGCATAGTGGTTGAACTGCAGTGCTGAACTGCAGCATCGGAGTTAGCGAGTTCGAACTCCAGTTGCACTATTAGGTTCACTTTCAGACTAATATTCCGGGGAAAGGTATCAAACATGTTATGGGTTAAGTATTACGACTAATGTTCTTCTACATGTTCTTCTAATATGCCATTAAACAAAGAATCCAAACCAAACAGTGAGGCGGTGTCCTCGTGGTGTAATGGTTAAAGCGCTGGACTACTGAATCGTAGTAAGCGAGTTCGAACGCCAATCGCGCTATTACGTTCACTTTCGGACAAATACCATTGGGAAAGGTATGAACCTCCTTATCCCATTGGTTAAATAGTATGGCTTTGGTACTAAAAAAACCCACAGTATGGCTTTGGTATTAAAAAAACCCACGTAGGTTGATATGCCATTAAACAAAGAAACCAAACCATAACCAGTGATATGATTTCAAGTATTCCTTGTTAATACTATTAATTTACAGTGTTGTGTGGTTTAAATAACCAATTATGGTTGATATGCCATTAAATACAAGAACAAAATAACCTAACAGGGAACAGCGTTCGAACTCAATTAAAAGCCCAGGATTTTGAATGTTTATATTCTCAGCCTTCAGTTATATTGGTTCAATACAATCTTCCTTCTCGAATTTCTGACCCATTTAGCTTTAAACTCTACTAAGCTCATCTTTCTCTCTTCCATTCTCCACCCCTAACCGACATTTGTAGGTTTCTATTCATATCAAATGCTGTCCTTTTTTCTACGCTCTTTTTCCCTCAATATTAGGTGGAAAAGGCGAATTATAGTCTGACGATTACATTTAAAAATTCCAATTTTTAAAAAGATTTCTTTTAAACATAAAAATTCCTATTTACAGAGTATAACTCATTCTCCTTCAAACTTGGGTTTAATTAGGAAAAAGGATTATGTTATTGTCTTTTATATAGATTATTGAATTAAAAGAAATAGCGGAATATGTGTGCATAATTGCCTTTAATTGGAATTATTCTGAGATGAGGCTTCTTAATCTGAGAATTAATGTTTTTATTTATTGCGGACGGACTTTTTGTCCTCATCTTAGTAGTTTTTGTGTTGTTTCTTCTTCACTACGTTTCGGCCAAATTTCACCTCTGTCCTTCTTCAGGTGATTTAACCGTGACCTCGAATAAAAAAATTAATTCTCAGATTAAGAAGCCTCATCTCAAAATAATCCCAATTAAAGACAATTACAAATTCGGTACGGACCCGACTATGGAAGACCAGATAAGGAAAAAAAAATAATTGGATTTATAAGACCCGTGGCGCAGCGGATAGAGGCGTTGAGTCTATACGGTTCCAGGTGAGTATTGTCAGAAGATAGCGGTTTCAATTCCTACCGGCCAGAGGTTTACTTGGTCAAAAACGTGGACAACAACTATGGAAGGCAGTAATTACTGGGGATACGGTGACAAGACTCAGCATTCCTATCCGATGTCGCGGTTAAATCACCTGAAGAAGGCCAGAGGTGAAATTTGGCCGAAACGTAGTGAAGAAGAAACAACACAAAAACTACTACGATGAGGACAAAAAGTCCGCAATAAATATGTGTGCATAGGTTACCTATTTGATAGCTAACACTGTAAATAGGAATGTTTACATCTAAAAGAGATTTAATGCTTTGCCAAATTTGATACGTTAACTTGGAATATGTTCGTTTGGTAAAAAGCTAGAATAATGATATTGATAGTCGGAAAGAACTTTTAGAATGACAATAACTAAAAATTACGGATGTATCTTCAATGTATTTAGACTAATCACCAGTAATCTGTTAAAATCTATAATCCAGCATAGTACGATACACTGTCATTCCGAATTTCAATTTACCAGTCCATATATGATAAGAGAAAGTGGATTAACAAATAACTTAAATGAGAGTTTTGTCTGCCTGATATTTTCTCAGAAAAGAAAGATAACTGATAAGATTCCAGAAAAATTGCCGTTGGGAAAAAGGGAAAAGAAGAAATGAAAAGGAAATGTGGAAATAAATAAATTTCAGCCATTTTCAGCTCCTCCCAGAAATGATAAAATAAATTAAAAAGAAAAAATACACAAATAAACTAATAGATTTGAATGGATAAATAACTATGGCGCCCGTTGTCAATTTTCCCAGACAATTTTAGGAAGTCTTCTTGATATCAATTACATCTAAATCTACAGATTATATATATATATATATATATATATATATATATATATATATATATATATATTTCTTTCTTTCTTTCTTTCTTTCTTTTTTTCGCACGCGCACGAAAAAAATGTGTACGCAGCCATTCCATACAAATACACAAAATTAGAATTTCACACACACACACACACACACACACACACACACACACACACACATATATATATATATATATATATATATATATATATATATATATATATATATATATAACTGAACAAAAGGGATTAGACAAATAAGAGTATTTGTTTTGTACTCTTTATTTTTTGATTGTTGCCAACTTGTTTCGGCCTTAGGTTATTGTCAGGAGAAAAGTTTTGGGGAAAAATCCTTTTAAGCAATTTTTTCAGATAAATTTTTAAAAAGTTGATATGCTCAGAGAGATATGACGAATAATAAATAGGTGACATTGCATATCTATTTGTTGAAGGAAAATTATTGTTCATTCATAGTTTGATGATTGCTTAGACGAGAAACTAAAAGTCACAATGCACCGCTGACACAATATTTACGTTATTCTCATTTATATCAACAAATGCTCTATAACAGTATATATATATATATATATATATATATCCACCCCCCAATGAGTGTCCTGGATATGACACTAAACAATCTGATGGTGAGGTTCCAGCAGTGCTGGAGCTTTGGAGAATGCGGAGTACCCCTTCATTGCCATCGCTCACAGGTCCACTCTGGCCCGGAGTGGTAGCGCCTGATAGGGCCCTATCTATGGGTTAAATAAAATAAACAGCATACTTATGCTAAAATGAATTGTTTGAGTAAACTGAATAGGCTGAAATAGAAATGTTTTTGACAATTAAACCGTACTTACATTTAAACTGCGTGCTAATACGTAACTGAATTATTTGAAATAGAACTGTTTTTCGACATTAAAACTGTATTTACACTTAACTGAATTGCTACATATAACTGCTTGAATAGTTTGAAATGGAAATGTTTTTGACAATTAAACTGTGTACTTATGCTAAACTAAATTGTTTTTAATAGAACAGATTATTTACATAAGAATGGATTTGGTATTAAATAACCTACAAAGGTTGATATGCCATAAGCCAACCAACCAACCAACCAACCACAAACACACACACACACACACACACACACACATATATATATATATATATAATGTTAGTATAAACGTATTGGATAAGTGCAAGAATATGTGCAAGAATATGTGCAAGAATAAGTGCAAGAATATGTGCAAGAATATGGATAAGTGCAAGAATATGTGCAAGAATATGGATAAGTGCAAGAATATGTGCAAGAATATGAAGTGTATATATAACCAGTGACATAATGGTTAGAGTGTTCGCTAATGATCCGGGAGACCGTGGTTCAATCCCAGGTCTGGTCATACCAAAGACACAGTAAATGGTACTTAATGCCTTCTTGTTTAACACTCTGCGTTATAAGGTACGGATCAAGGGTTAGTTGAGCAATTGAGGGAAAGGAGTAGCGCCCTCGGTGTAGTAGCTATTGAAAAGGGAGCCTTCGAGTCGTCTTCGACTACGGTCGGTCAACTTACTGTATATGCACACTCACTGCCAATTTATATTTACCCACACACTATTCTAAACACACACACACACACACACACACACACACACACATATATATATATATATGTACTGTAATCTATCTATATATAATTTGCTCGACCGTAGTCGAGGGCGATCCGAAGACTCACATTTTAATAGCAACTACACTAATGAGGTGTAGAAGATGGTGCTACTTCTTTCCTTGGATTGCTTCACTTGCCCTTGATCCGTATCTTACAATGCTGAGTACCATTTTTTTGAGTTTTTGGTACGAATCAACCTAGGATTGAACCCCGGTCTCCCGGACCATTGACGAACACTCTAATATCTTTATATATATGTATACATTGTAGTCTATGTGATGGATACAGTAATCTATCTATCTATCTATCTATCTATCGTAGTTTGATATACCTATATATATATATAACGAAATGGTCTGTCTGTGGATGACAATATATAACGCTCCCCCCACCGAGGGTTGAGCACTCTGGCGAAGCAATTAACGGCTGCCACTCGCTTAATGCAAAACTCTTCGTATGAATTGATCACTCAGGTATCCGGTAAGGCAAAATGTAAACAAACAAAAGCTACTACATAATACCTTATAATTCCCAAGCTGACGTATGTCGACTAATGGCTGAGCGGTATGATACTAAGTCTAATATAAAGTTGGGTGGGTTTCAGTCCCAGCTTGAAGCGTCCTACATGACTAGTCACACTGAAGAGTTGTGATAGAACGAAACAATTTGTCTGTGGATGACAATATATATATGTAAAGTTCGCGATCGTAGTCGAGGGTGACCTGAAGGCTCCCTTTTCAATAGCTACTACACCGAGGTGTAGGGTAGGGCACTACTCCTTTCCCTGGATTGTTCCACTTTACCCTTGATACATACCTTATAATGCTGAGTGTTAAACAAAGAAGTATCGAGTACCATTTTTTTGAGTCTTTGGTATGACTCGACCTGGGATTGAACCCCGGTTTCCCGGACCATTGGTGAAAACTTTACCCACTAGCCAATGAGCCGATATATATATATACTGTAATCTAAATATACCTCATATATGATGGGTTTTCCCGACGATCGCTATGTATGATAACCCAACAACTTGATTAAAGGTGTGAATCGCTGGACTCCCGATACAGAAGATTTTTTTACAGGTGAAGGTCCGCATAGAACTTTTGGGATTAACTGATAACAGAAGAATTGTTCACCAATGTGCCACAGATTCTCACCCCCCCCCAAAAAAAAACTTCACAGGTTTTGAATTCAGAGTTTATTCATCAACTAGACTTGCTGTCTTCCTAATCTAAAGTACCGATTCTAGTTCTAATATTTATCGTAGCTGGGATCGCGTGAAAAGAATTTCTTCACTTCCCAAAAGGCATTTGCGCTAAGTGAAACGCAAACAACCTCGTCCAGGGATTGAACCCGGTTTGTCGATTCAATTGCGATAATAACGCATATGCCAAGTATGCTTCATCTCTCTCTCCCTCTCTTTCAGAAGAGAGAAAGTTTTTCATTTAATTATTGTTAAAGTTATATATACCTTTATATCTACATTGAAAATGTTGTAGTACATTAAATGATATCGTGTATATTTGTTTTCTTACCAGCTAATTTCTAGCAAGGCAGCTAAATAAAGAATATAATCTTTACTAAATGTACACTTGTTTTATCCACACCACACACACATACACACGTATATATATATATATATATATATATAAGTATTTGAACAAACAGACAAACTTGCTTTTAATCGGTTGCTTTTGAGAGTTAACTGTAAGAAAATTACACCAGGAAAACATTTTATATTTATGATCTCTACTTTCAATAGGATAATGCTTATTAGTATCTGAACATCAAAGAATCAGTTTTTGTTGTTTAAGATCGCTAGAGTAATTAATGATTTTGAGCAAGAGGGGATCCAAATTATTTTACTCAGTGAGCAACTCTTCTAAATATCAAGCTGAGCTTCATCCTTTCAATCTCCTTGATCAATTCTGGATAAGATTTCAGTAAAAAAAAAAAAAAAAGAGGATTTTTTTTAATTAAAAAAGTCAATTCTAATTATCTTTGTCTGCATCTCTGAAATGAAGAGTTACAATTATTTATTAAAGTATTCGGAGTGATGTAGTTGAAAGTAACTCTGATAATTTCGAACCGAACCCTTTATTCAACCACCAGAGGGTAGAGGGTTCCCATTCCTCCGTCCATGCGAGAATGTATTTCTAAGAAACTTATCGTCTATCATAGACGCTTAAAGAAAACTGGAAGTTACAAAGGCCGAAATGACTATAATAAAAACCAAGACGGAACCACCATTCAGTGGATATTAGTGAATAATTATGAAGTAAATAAATGGATTGACAAAATTATATATATATGTGTGTGTGTGTGTGTGTGTGTGTGTCTCTCTCTCTCTCTCTATATATATATATATATATATATAATGCAACATTATTTCAAAACCGTAATTAAAATCATTTTAAAAAATGCCTCTAAAAACAGGCTGATTGACGCAAGCTCTAGCGTAACTAATTGTTTCCCGGAATACCTTTAAGTCGTAAAACAAAGGAGTCAAAAGCAGAAAAAAAAAAAAAAAATAAAGACAAGATAATCTAATCACAGATTAGAAATAATTTTACACTCAAGTGGCTCTATCTCGGATATTGAGCACTAAGCGATGAAAACAAAGTATGTTGCATCTGTGTTATGAATTTTATGTACATTATAAAGACTATATATATACATATATTATGCGTTCAAAGATTGTACCATCTTTGATAAGGGTGTTCAGTATCAAGGACAGAGCATATATGAGTAATGTAATGTAGAAATGAAAACCAAATATTATTGCTAATAGTTTCACGTATTTATGATCCCCAAGCAATAATACATTCTCGTGCTTGATGATCGTACTATCATGTCCCGCGAGTTTTCCACTGGTCGAAGCACCCCTGCATTCCTTTTTTAAAAAACTTAGTGTGAATCTACGTTGCCGTATTTTAATGTCATATATTTTCTTAATTTTTTCCTTTGAGATGAATTTTCAGTTTAGAAAAGAAGAAAAAAATTGACGGAACTAGGCTTGGTGAGTATATATATATATATATATATATATATATATAATTTTCTTTTATGCGTAGATAAGCTTATTTCCTTACGTTGAGTTCAGTGTTAGTATATCATGGATATGCTAACGCAGTTGGTCTTTGTTGTGTAGGACATTGCCACTAACATTCCAATACACTTATCAAACTGGTCTTATTTAACAATAAAGACTTGGAACTCACGTGCTCGACTATTCGTAAAATTTCTTTTTAAAAAATTCGGTCATAAAATTCTTTTCGGTAGCTTAGTGATAAATAATCTACTGTGTATCATTCAAATTAAGTTCTGAACAGTTAAATGAGTGGAAGAACACAGCGGTATGATTGATAGCCGTTGAACTTCGAGTCAAGCTGAGACTATGGTTCTGATTGGATGGTTTCAGTCAGGTGACCAAAATGGTTCTAGAATAAGTTAGTAATGATTAGAAATCGCCTATAATTAAAAGTACAATTTGAACATGAAGTTGTGGTTGCGTTGATATTTTTCATCAACGAATAAGAATAAAGATGGCAACAAGAAAGAGACATCAAGTCAACTGATCGGAGGAAAAACGAATTGAAGTGAAGAACGAAGTGCAATGAGATTAGGACATGGGAACTGACCGATTGGAGAGTGACGACGAAAGAACAAATATTCTGGTACTCTGGTACAAAAGCGATAATGATTAAAACAGTCTGGGCTAAGATCAAACTTGTCTTCTCCTCAAAGTCTGTTTCAAGTCTTCGCCTTTCCTCTTCGCCAAACATTTTCTTACAGTTCTTTTCTTACGAATCGACATTTTATTGATCTTATAAGTCCTATAATGCTTAATGATGTAAGTTTGAAAAATAGATTTCTCGAGATATATTTGTGGCTACAATATTAAAGAAAGAAAGAAAGAAAGAGAAAGAAAACGATCGGTTGAACGTATTAATATCGGAAAGATACGTCAGCTGTTAGAAGAGCAAACGATTTTATAGAGCACTGATTCTAACCTTTAAAATAAAGCTAGACGACCCGTGAACCCGTTGGGTTCTGTTGTAACAACGGTTCATGATGATATTGATACTTCTGTTTGGAAAGGAATAAAAGATTCTTATTAGCATTTGAGATTGATAGATTGATTTTAACAGCATGTCAACCTGTCTAGGGTTATTTTATGACTAGGGTTTAGGGAATCACGTTCATTGTACGTTCATATTTATGTTTTTGAGCAGTTGATTCTTATGAGTTTTTTGTTCTTAGTCCTATCGAATACAAAATTTAAAAAAAATACGATCTGTTTGATTCACAGATTGTGGTATTACTTGTTTGGTAATACCATTCCTGGATTGAGTAGGCTGGGGAGTAATGGCAATGAAGGGGTTCTCTACACTCAGCGGAGCTCCTGAACTGGAGCCTTATTAATGGATGCTATTTAGTGTCATACAAGGACGCCCCTTTTTTGGAGGGCATTCCTCTTATGCAGGAGATACAACCAGCGTTTAGTAAACCCCACCGAAAGGGAGATGACATTTAGAGGTACCTCCATAATATTGAGAATTTGAATAATTAAGAACTAACTTTCAGCGGGAACGATGATCCCCTAAAAACTTGTATCCAGCTACAAAGTGGATTGGAGATTGCTTTGTTCTCTAAGAGAATTTTAAGTGTATTGCTCTAAAAAAATAACTTTTTAATGTGCTACTTTTGATTGGTTACAGTTACATATATTCAAATATAATTAGAATATATAGATATTCGAGTATTATATTTCACATCCAAACAATCATAGTACTCGTAGAATATGACGGGATTATTTACGCTTGATGTCGTATTTTTGTCTAATATCAGAATATTTGTGCATTCTGCAAAAGATCCTCGTACATCTGCCTAGAATCAGTACAATATGCCTAACTTAGCCCATCCAAATAAATTTTCCCCTGGAGTTGAAGCAAGATAACACAACTACCTTCATGGGCGAGGGGTATGAAACTGGTTTTAGGAACACTCTAGATGCTTTATAGCGAGGTTAAAAACCCATTGAGCGGAAAGGGGATGTGACGAAGACCATTCTAAATTCTCTGCAGACACCAACAAAAAGGATTTAAAAAAGCAATATAGTCACAAAATGAACCTGTATAGATATACTCCTTGCAACGTCGCATAGCAACCGTGATTCAGAAGAAAGGAGGAACTACATGTTATCAGGTTATTTTCTCTAATTTACCGGTATCTCAGTTTATCATGTTAAGATTAATTTTGCGTAAGGACAAACAGAACTAAAGTTGCGTCAAAATAGAAAGTATAGAGAATATGCCAGACTTGAAAAGCAGTATTTCTGGTTCTTGCTCAGGTTTGAACACCTTCCCTTTGTTGACCACAATTATTTAATCTCTGTATTCACCTCTTTATTTCCTTCTCTTTATGTATATCGATGATTATCGATGGCGACCTGAAGGCTCCCTTTTCAATAACTACTACACCGAGTTGTAGGGGAGGGCGCTACTCCTTTACCTGGATTGATCCGCTTTACCCTTGATCCTTACCTTATAGTTCTGAGTGTAAAGCAAGGAGGCATCAAATACCATTTTTTGAGTCTTTAGTATGACTCGACCTGGGATTGAACCCCGGTCTCCCGGGCCATTGGCGAACACTCTACCAATTAGATCAATATATATATATATATATATATATATATATATATATATATATATATATATATATATATATATATATATATATATTAATAAAGAGTCCTTAATATCGAGGATAAAGTATATATCTGTTAGGATTGCATAGACATGCAGTCAACGATGCGTAGTGAGTGTCACTTTCTCGCCTATGTGATTAGAAGACCATGGCTGATGATCACACACACACACACACACACACACACACACACACACACACACACACACATATATATATATATATGTTAGAGTCAACGGTGTTTCTGATAACCACATGGCATTGAAAAAAATTTCGGTTACTAAGCACTGTTGACTCTGTGTCTACACTATCCCAACTTAGATATGTACGTTCTATCACCGATATTGAGCACACTTGACTTATAAATATTGAAAAAAGGCATTATACATACATATATATATATATATATATATATATATATATATGTATAATGCCTTTGTGTGTGCATCTATGTGTGCATGTGTATTTGTGTGTGTGGGTGTGAAGTTGGACCAATAACCCTGTAATCTTAGGTAAATTTTAATTCAGCGTTTTTTATGCATATTCTGTTTGTTTGTGGGATTAATATTTCCTCTGAATGAACTGGCTAGACAAAGAAGGAGATTATGTTGGAAAATATTTGCTGGGTAAAAATATGTGAATGTGCTTTTTTTTTATCATCTAACTAACACACGCGCACATTGAGAAACACACGCATATAAACAGCTTGTGTTTTTTTTCGGTTGTCGCACACATTCATAAATACATATTATAATATATATATATATATATATATATATATATATATATATATATATATATATATATATATATTAGTCTTCCTATTCTTCTTTATATCTATGAAACTGAATTTTCCCGTCTTCTTTTCTTCCTCCGCCGTAAATAATCTGGCAAATATTGGCATGTAGATAACCCGAATTGTTACTCGGTCTGTCTGACCTCCGTTCCAATAACCATGCTTTAATCATTCTCTAAGCCCCCATCAGTTTGGCAGTCAATTATTTTCCTTTAACTGTGGGCATCGAGATTACTGGCTGACAGAGGCAAACAGTCTAATACAACTCCTCACGCACCGTTTCCCGCCACTATTCGTTATTTCTCCATGTATGCGTATCTCTTAGACAGCGATTCGACTGAGACAAACGCGACCGGTAAGAGACGAACAAGAAGAATTAAGGTATTTTATTGGCATCTGTTCGTCTCACGAGATCACAGATCGGCTCCCAGCACAAGCTTGGGCAAACGTTATACGAAAGACGAGCAGTAGCTCATGCTGCAGGTCTCCACCGCATGGATGTTGTATGAAATGACATTGGTTGCCAGAACAAAGTTGAAGACAACGTCAGACTGCTCAAGAGAATCCAGCCTTTGAATTTGGGTTGGGTTCTTTGTTAAATCTGGCACTTCAACGTTCATGGGTTATTTAATGCAAAAGCTATCCTTATAGGAGAATAGTAGTGATACTATTTAATCCATAGCTGGGGGATGGATAATATTTCATACCTTCCCTAAGTTCAAAAGTGAACGTAATAGCGAGACTGGAGTTCGAACTCGCTTACTATCGTGTCGCAGTCTAGCTCGTTAGCCACTACTCCCTTCTTCTAGCTTTGAATTCAGAGTTGCTCTTTTACTTGACTGGTTGATCCCCAAGTCTATCGAAACCCGCCTGCCAAGTTATTTTTATCCTGTCACACCAACGTGTTAGTAGGAGATTTGAATTCAGAGTTTTTCTTCTATACTGAGGCTTGAGAACTCAGTTTGCCCAAAGATTAACAGATAAAAAATTGGAGAAATTTTAAAGAAAATTTGAGGGCGGAAGAAAAATAAAATTTAGTCATGGTGTAAGTATTTTTGTCCATTTTATGGTAAAATATACTTGTTCGTTTAGTATTTATCTTTTTTTCATTTTAATTCTATTTTTACGGCATTAGCATATTGTTCTTTTTGTCATTTGCCTTGAATATAAAAAGGATAATAAACGTGGTTAAAATGTTTCCATTAAATTTTCAGTTAAAATCTTTTAATATTAATTGAGAAATCTTAATAAGATTTTTGAAAAATCTTTGCGAGATTATTAAATGATTTAATTAAAAACCCATCTAAAAATGATTGGTTTACGATTTTTTTTATAAAATTCCAATATTGTACAGTGACGTTTGAGAAGACTCCCCCCCACCAAATTGCTAAAACAGGGTTAGTTTAGTGTCATACCCAGGACACCCTTTTCTGCACGGGTTACAGTCTGGGTATTTCTTGCGCCACCGACAGGATGCCGTTTTTTAAAGTAAGACAAAAGTTAAGAAAATAAAATTCTGTAAAAGATGACGTTGATTTTATTTTAAGATGAACAAAAGTGATTAGATAAAAAGGAATTTTTCTTTTGAATTATTTATTTTTCGCTTGTTCATAACTAGTTTCCACCTTATGTCATCGTTAGGAGAAAAATTTTGTGAAAAGAAAATTTGTTTGTAAAGTTTCTAAAATATTTTTTTTTAAGAAACTTGGTGTGCAATCAAAGAAGCGACGAATAATGAACTGGTGATGTAGCATTTTCATTCGTTGAATGAAAATTATCTTTTGGTATCCTATTTTTATACCATACATCTTAGTTGATGCTTCGGGATGGGTCGTCAGTGATGTTTCCTTTGGGTTCATGGGGGGGTTCGGGTCTTTCAACATCAGACCCCCTCACCCAAATGACCCAGTTGGCATCGATCTAACTCCAACTCCCATCCCGGCAGCTAACCTGCGCATCTGCACAAGGAGAAAAAACTTAAACTGACTTTGGTATAATCACTGCTATTGGCACTGAGCTCTCCATTTAGCAGATATATGTTTAGCATAAGTGGGATGTGTTTCAAATTAGCATTGTCATGCTTTAGTTAGGCATTTGTTTATTTAGGCGTTTATGTATCACCCTAATTCTGTTAATCCTATTTCAAAGTGTCATCTTGAGGACCATTAAGTTTAATGTTAAAGCCATTTAGGGTCAGTGTTTGAGGACGCTTTACGTGTTAATCTTCGTGTTTTTATTGTCACCGTAATATTTCCAATTCGTTATTTTGATTCATTCAATGAGAATGTTATTTTTCAAGTATTACTTTGTTGATTTACATATATCATACCCCGCTTAATATTATTTCTGTCTGATAATTGTGTACTCGTCAGGTGATTTTAAGTAACAACGCTTTATCGGCGTGTTTTAGAATACGCTGATTGTATCATAGCCTTTGCAAGGTAAGACCTCCTCCCCCCACCCCACCCAAAAAAGAGGTATCCTTGGTATGTCACTAAACTCCATCTAATGGTGAAGTTCCAGTCCTAGAGATCTGGAGAGTGTGGAATACCTCTTTACTGCCATTACTCCCAGGTCCACTCTGATCCGGAGTTAGGCTCATGTATGGATCAAATCAAAATTATTCGTATTTCATTGGCCGAGTGCAAACAAAAACAAACAAACAAAACAAAAACCATCAACAAAAAAACCCCATAAAAACCTCTTAATAAGAAAATCCACAAAAAGTGTTAATATGAACGTATTATGAACATGATTCTCAAACCTCTGGGCATAAGATAATCCTCGACGAGTTGACATTCAAATAAGCCATTAATTCATGTAACGGATTAGAAGAATTCATTATTCGAATATTCTAGGTTTTATACCTGTTCAGCAATAATAGTATCGAACACTTTTTTATGCAAAATCTTTTTTTTTAATTTCTTATATATATATATATATATATATATATATATATATATATATCCTATGTGAATGTCTTGTCAGCAAAGATGCCTGGTTATTACTCCTGATTATGATTCAACCAAACCCGTTTTAGTTCTAAAAGATATTCAAGCATTTCTTTCAATACCGAGGCGGCATGTCAAGCCGAGTAGGAAATTGTTTTAACAGAAATTATGTTACTTGCCAAAAAGACATTTGTATATCCACTATCTCTTGTGTCTTCGCTTGAATTCAAAGACACCTTTGTAAATTTTACACTTCTAGAGTATCATTCTCCCATGTTTATCTACCTATTCTTGTTCGTTGCTTTACTATTCTTGTTAATAGATAATTTCAATCAAGACCACAAGGTTTCCAGTGTGGTAAGATATATTTTCGTAATAGTCATTGCAGACTTAGATTACTCTGCAGGAAACCATGTTTTTCTGTTTATTACTCTTGATATTAACCAAATTTTTATAATTAAGACGCACGATTCTTATAGTTTATTATTTCATATTCTTCGGTTTTTAAATTACCGTATTTGACAGCATATAAGACACATGACCAAAAAGATGTTCGATTCAACAAAGGACATAATACTCACGATTGAACATTAATTTACGGAAGGATCCTATTTTTAGCCTCTGGCAGAAAGATCTCTCGGATTGGGAACACATATATAACAAAAGGCAACATAGATTCGATTCAAAATTTAATTTTACTATAACAATATTTGCCATTTTATTTTGTTACTGTCATTATTGCTTTAATAGTAATATTGTCCAAATACTTTCGCTCTCAAGCTATGTAAACAACTGAAACCTCACCTTGATGCATTCGCCTAGTCATTACCTCTGCTATTGGTACGATTTCATGACCAATAAAATCTTTCTGTTTGTCAGTTATCTGTGGCTTACGTTTAAATCTCTCTTCTTTAGAACGTAAATAAAGAAGAAAAATAGATCCAAATTCAAAATTTAAATATTAGCCATTTTGTTTAGCTGTTGTCATCACTTTGTATTAAGTATTATATCATTCACATGCTTGTCCTCATGAGCTATTTACACTCTAGGAGCCTCACCCTGAAGTTCTGTTGTTTTCCTCTCTGTTATTGCTGTGATTTTAGCTATTTTCTGTTTAACTGTAAAGATCATCAGAGGAAATAATCCTAAGGAACAGATCTGGTGAGCGAACACGTCACGGGATGCCAAGATGTAAAGATTTTCTAGCTTGGTTGACGCTACTCAAAGTTGTACCCCATGATCTCTGTTACTAGTGCCTGTGCATCGACAATTTTAAATCTGGGAGATCATTCTGTCATACTCTTTATTTTATAGGTTGATTTGTAGAGTTATCTAGGAATAGAAGTGCGTCTTGTGTACCGTGAAATGTATTGCTTTCTTTTCAGTTATTTTTTTATTTTGGAATTTTCTTGAGATCATTAATTTTGAAAGCTACGTGAACTATGATTTTTTTTATGTACTATATATATATATATATAAGCATAAGGAAAGTTTTGCAAGAACTGGATATAACGTAATTAGTCAATAGGTTTAGTCGTATTTATTCGAAGTAACCGAGATAAAACTATCGTAAGTCCCATTAAATAAGGTTCAGTTAATATAAATCCCATTTGCTACAATGTGTTATATATATATATATATATATATATATATATATATATATATATATATATATATGAAATGTATATGTATGAAACATATGCAAGTTCCTACAGTGAATTACATACCCGTAAATTCAAGCGAATTCCCGATTAGTTGTATCTCTGTTCGTGCCCCTAGGAACTTCGTCTCCCTCTAGTTCTTGACTAGTCTGCCCGAATATATAAAGGGCTCTTTCTATTTTCCTGTCAGTGTTAATTAGTCTCACTCTTGTCAGAACACAGCCTCTAGTCTTATCTCAAAATATTCCAAGTACAAAAGACACTTCCAACACTTTTTCAAGTAACATTATATGCATTATATTTAATCACACGTGAATGTGTGTATACGAAACAATTATAAAAATTATAATATTGACATTATTTATATAATATAGTTATGTATTATTAAATATGTATAATAGTATTAAATCTTTAAAGATATCGTTACAATATAATAGCACTGTTTTGATGCTTTGGCTTGGTTTGGGTTATTTGTTTAACGGCATATCAACTCCTAATGGGTTAACTAATGCCGTAATTTGATTCATTTGTAAATGTTTGATCATAATCTTGATTATATATTTTAATGTCCCATTTCAATCATTTTTGTGAAATCACACTTTTATTTGACTATAATAGTCATTTGTTCGCACAGTTATATGGTATCAAGTATTCCTATCTAATACTAATAACTTATGCATGATTTTATGGTTTCTTTAAACCATAAACATATCTAAAAATTATTTCTTTTCTTTAAAATAGTATTAAATATTTTTATTTTTTAATAATAATTTGTTTGCACACAGTTAAATGGTTTCAAGCACTGACGACTACTACTACTACTACTACTACTACTACTACTACTACTACTACTAAGACTTATACTCCATACTAATTACTTATAGCTTTTTCTAAGAATTCTAAATATAAAATTAAAAATACCAGTTTACCTTGATATTTACCCATAGCCGGGGGGAAATAGTTGGATTCATACCTTCTCCAATAGTATTAGCGTTATGCGATATGAAAACAGTCTCATAAAGGATGTGAACTCGTTTTGTCCAAGACTATTTCCTTTGACGAACCACACAGTATTCAGCATTAAGCGAAATTTTAAAAGTATAACTAGTTTGCATTCTGATGACACCATAAAAAAAGACATTGCATATGACTAGTCGTTCCTTTTTTTTAATTTTTTTATCAACCCTCAAAATAAGAAAAGAGCGGGTTTCCTCTTTTTGGAGACTAATGCTACCTTCACATTCCGTCCACAATAAAATAAAAATAGACGTAAAGTTTTCGAAGCAACTTTCAGTCAACACATCCTTTAAAATGACAATGTAACACGATATTAATACACAAATGACTGTTGTTAAGTAGTCCACGACAAATTACGGGTCTGTAAGGCAGCAAAACGAATGTGTTACATCATCATCATCATCATCATCATCATGTCGTGCTGGTAGCACGGATATCCCTGACCCTCTCTCGCCACTTCTCCCTATCGTTCATCGCCCTAGGCAGGTCCTCAGGACAACATCCCGTATCCTCACATAGTTGCTGAATGTATGTTCGTGCTGGTCGTCCTGCTTTTGCACGGCCATGTGTGGGGGTCCATAAGAGTACATCACTTATGAGTTCGTCCCTGCTTCTCCAGCAGTGTCCTGCATGTCTGGTTCGTCTAACTTGAATAGTTTTCGTGATAGGAGGCAGGTGGCCGTACAGTTGGTGTCTTGTGGGGTGTTGCCGCCAGGACTTGTTCAAGATTGCTCGCAGCATTCTTGTGGAATTGCCGTCTAGCTTCTTCTCCAGCCGTTTTGTTAGAGTCCATGTAGTGCATGGGACCATGTGGCGGATCCCTGCTTTCAGGAGCAGTAAACAAATGGAGTCAAATAAAACAACTCAGTAACTTACTTAAACACTGGCCCACTGTTTTTTTAAAAAAATTTTTACAATTATTTTGCTTTTCTTTTTAGATTGCTGGAAAAGTAGAATCCGATTCACCTGAAAAAAGGTATAAAATGTTCTTCTCTTTGACTTTCTTCAAGTCTCTTCGACTGGTTACTCTACCTTAGGACGGTCTGCGTCTCTCTGTCCTCACAGTTTAAGACATTTTCCCCTGTTCTACTGCTCTCATTCTCTGTGAGTATCCTACTGATAATATAATTATATTCTAAAATTCTAAAATTCAGTATCCTACTGATAATATCATTATATTCTAAAATTCTGAGACAGACTTGAAAGTCTATTCAAATAATAACATCCCTGTTTACAGTGTAAACTGACACTGACACGCTTTTCTCTGCCATAAACACACAATTATAAAACCGTTTGATGACTTCATTATATAACGATTCATATGTTTTGGGGCCTCTTTCCTAACTCAGTCGTCCCTTTATCGGTGAAATTTAGAATGCGCTATATCCCCTGCAGAGGGGTAAGATACCCTCCTCAAAGGGTGTCCTTGGTAGGACACTAAACTGCATGGTGAGGTTTTTAGTTCTAAACCTCTTGTAAGTGAGGAATACTCCTTCATTGCCATTATTCCTACCTATTAGAATATTATGTATGAGCCAAATAAATCTGTTTTAAAAGTGTTCATATTCGATAGAACCATGTAAAAACAATCCCCTAAGGAAACAAAAAATGGAAATATGAACGAACAATGAACCTCTTGGCATAAAATAACCTTAGACTGGTTGACATGCCGTTGAAGTCAATCAGTTAATCAATTTATCTGACTCAGTCGTTTGGTTTATTTGGTTTCTTTATTTAACATTACCGAAATTTGATTAATTCATAAAAGTTTGATTATGATCGTAACAATATTTTAAATGTTCCCTGGCAATAATCTTTAACTCCCACTTTTCATTTGTTAATAATAATAATGAGCCAATAATGAGTTGAGGAAACCGACAAATTATGGAAGGAAGTGAACAACGAAATCAAGAAAAAATAAGAATGCTCGGAGTAAAGGAAACCTACAAATACTTGGAAATATTGGAAGCGGACATCATCAACCAAGTGACGACGAAAGAAAAAATTAAAATAGTGCATCTCAGGAGAACAAGAAAACTCCTCGAAATCAAACTATGTTGTAGAAATCTCATCAAAGGGATAAAGATGTAAGATACTCAGGGCTATTCTTGAAGTGGACGAGGAAAGAAATTCAACAAATGGACCAGAGAACAAAAGAATAAGAAAACTAATGACGATGTCTTACATTCCAGAGATGACATAAACAGACTATGTATCAAGAAAAGTAGGTGGAAGAGGACTCGCCAGCATTGAAGATAGCTTTGAGGCATGGATACTACGATTCGAAGACTACATAAAAAAGAACGGAGGAAGACTGATTACAGCGACCAGAAACAACACAGACTACACAAGGATCAACAGAACAATAATGACTAGAAAACAAAAATGGGAAGAAAAACAACTGTATGGATATTTCAAACGACAAACAAGCGAAATCTCACACAAAAAAAAACTTTTACATGGCTAAGAAAGAGTAACCTTAAGAGAGAAACCGAATCTCTTCTAATAGCAGCTCAAAACAATACCATAGGGGCCAACTATATCAAAGCAAAAATAGATAAGATTCACGACTGGGTGGGAAAGGTGATCCACTTAGAATTGTACAAAAAGTTTACATTTGATTATACGAATAAATGGTATATACACCACCCAGAACCTGTCCTGGAGAATGAAACGCACAAACTGGAATTTGGAGATACAAACAGATAACCTACTCTTGGCAGAAAACCAGTCTAGTGATAGTCAACAACGACAACAAAAGAGAGAACCAGCCAAATAGTGAACTCTGTTGTCCTGGCAGACCACAGAGAAAGATTGAAAGAAAGCAAAAAGAGAGATAAGAACCTAGACTTTGCTAGAGAACTGAAAATCTTTGCAACATGAAGGTGACAGTGATACCAATTGTAATCGGTGCGCTCTGTTCAGTCACCAAAGGATTGGTAAAGGGACTGAAAGAATTGGAAATATGAAGACAAGAGGAGAATATTCAGACTACAACGTTTTTAAGATCGGCTAGAATACTGAGAAGATGAGACTTGAGGTGTTTTCCTGTCACTCAAAATCCAGTACAAGACCATCAGCTAACGCTGGTGTGAAAAACTTTCAAAGGAGTAAAATGGCAATAATAATAATAGTAATAATAATAATGATGATGATAATGATAATAATTTGTTTTCTCCCAGTTATACGGTTTCAAGTATTCCTAACTAATACTAATAATTATATGATTTCCTGTAATTATTTCTATCAAATTATAAAATTTCTTTGCACTCAGTTCCTAACTTCGTCGTTTAAACCGATATATATATATATATATATATATATATATATATATATTCCTCTCACTCGATTGGAGTTTTGCAAAAACCAACGTTATATATCAATCTAAATGTCCTTTAGGAGATTGTATCTCTGAAAATAATAATATATATGTTGGTTTAACCTCAACTACCCTATCGAAGAGACTTACAAAGCACCTTTCTGATACAAGTTCCATAGCACAGCATCTAAAAAAACATTCATGCCCAACAACAGAATTACAGAAAATTCTCACCGAAAACACAAGAATATTAGATCATCAAAATAACAAGCAAAAACTACAGATTCTCAAGGAACTACATATTAGGAATATACAATCCAAACTTAACAGAATTAATTTTCAAACCAGTGCTAATGTACTTAAATGTCTTTAGCTACTGACGCTATTTATAGAAACAAATTTAAAAGTAAACGCTACACACTGCAACGGTACAGACGCTCTTCTTACAAAGTAGTAATGTACATACAAAAGTTACATCACTTTTGTAATAGATCCTCCCCTGATGATGATCCAAAGTCGGGCAGAAAGTACTTGGGAAATAAATAATTATGGAAGATACATAAACCACTCCCCGCCGAATATTATAAAATCAATACGGTAATATGAAAGGATCAACAAAAAATTTGTAGACAAAAAATTTCTATGATGTTCAACGATATATATATATATATATATATATATATATATATATATATATATATATATATATGCATGTGTGGGTGTGGGATTAATTTGAAAAGTACAAGAAAAAACACCTGAGCCAATTCGAACTTAGCTGTTTTCTCTAGATAAAGCTGTACAAGAAAATGCAAAATGTATGGACACAATAACATTTATCCGTTAGCAACAAGTTCACATTAAAATAATCACGTCTTCTTACACGAGTAACGTACAAGGCGAAATAAATAAATAGAAGGAAATAAAATGAAATAAGAAAGAGGGAAAATAGTTGTCACATTCTAAACAAGATAACATCGATTGGACAGACAGCTGGCGCATAAAAAAGTACTGAAAATAAATAAGTAAATGTAATCATTCCGCACCATTAAAAATAGTGCTATTTGAAAAGAAAGAAAATGTAGTGACGTCATATAATTATCATTGCGTTTGAATTGGTGTCGCCTGCTTTATTCAATTTTCTCCTATTATAAAAACAGCCAATCAGTTGATTGGAAATTATTGCTTTGAGCCAGTGACTGACAGATTGGCCTTTTCATACCAGAAAGAAATGCATACTTACGTATTATAAAAATTACGTTAGTATTCTTAATACGATATTAAAATCACGTTAGATTTAATTTATCATCACCATATATCATATAACTGTGGGCAACGTGCAAATAGCATTTTTATTCCATATCAAAATACAAATGGTTTGTCTCTATATCTGTGCGATGGCATTAATTACTGAATGCTTTCAGCAACTTCTCGGCAGGGTTTAGAATACCCTGACTCTCCTCTGCAGAGGGATAAGACCCCCCACCTAAAAAAAGGTGTCCTTGGTATGACACTAAACTACCTCTGATGTTGGGACCACATTTCTGGAGATCTGGGAAGTGTGGAGTACCTTTTCTTTACTATTACTCATAGGTTCTCTTTGACCCTTAGTGATAGTAGCTGTTAGGGTATTATACAGAGGTAAAAAGATATGTTTTTAAAATTATTCGTATTAGATAGGAATACTTAATGATATTATTTATTTCTTATCTGGATAAAATAGGTTTTTGGTAGTTCGGTATCTTTAAAATGAGCCTTACCCAGGGCAATGGATCTGACACACGTACACACACACTCACTTACACGCGCACACACACGCGCGTGCGCATCCCCCACACACCCACACCCACTTCTATTTGGTTGCAAATCTATTGCTACATTCCAAATAATTTTGTTGGTTAACTGAAAAAATGATGGAAAGAATATGATGGCATGTTATGGGAATTTTTATCAAAAACTTTATCAATGTTCTGAATTGTATGTTGTCCCATTCAAAAAATTTTGTTTGCTACGAGCCGAAAAAATGTTAACATTTAAAAATTTGATAGAAAGACAAAAAGGTAAGCAAAGCAAATTTTCAACAGTATTGTTCTAAAATTATTGTTTTATTCGAAATAATTTAGTTTGAAATCTCCCCCAACTGAAAGCGATATCAACTTGCGCATAGGTAAAGCATAGACAGCTAATGATCGGTTATCAAAAATATGAAAATCTAATCTCTCAGATAAAATAAAACGTGAATTCTTTTTAGCTGTTGTCTAGTCAGTACAAATGGATATTTATCCAACTTCCAGCCAAGTAGGATTTGACACAAGGTCATCTTTACGTGGGGAGCCATACATGAATCGAGACTTAGGTGCGGCAGGTACAAAAAAATGCTTGAGCCTATCGGCATTCCTCCATTGGAGTGCCTCAGAAGCCAAGCAACGGATTCAGCACTACAAAGCAGGTATTGCTTGGGGAGACGGTCCCCTGGAGCCAGGTGATCTGTTTCCCAGTCATTTGGCGAAAAATGTCTAATGGCAAGCGAACTTTGTCGTTACCTAGTCCAGTACTAGTGCGCGATTGTAACTTGTAGAAAAAGCTAGGCGGCAGTTATACAAGGATGCTGTGTGCTGAACTGATCCTGTTATCTGCTATCCACAAAAAAGCAGTTGTACGGCCACTTACCTCCCATCTCGCAAACTATCCATTAAAGTAAGGATAAACTCATAAACGACTTTCTCCAGTAGACACCATTATATGAATAGGACCTAAGTGCGATAGTCGATGGAGATGGTTGGTGAGAGATGATCAATGGAATCTGTGCTGTCAGTAAGACTTGATTGCGGATGGTGATATGTGTGTGTGTGTGTGTGCACGCACACACACACACACACACACACACACATATATATATATATATATATATATATATATATACCAACCCCTCCGCTCGAGCAGGATATGACACAAGGTCAATTTTTAAGACAAGTTTAACAAGTTTGAATTCAGAGTTTTCCTTTTCCTAGACTAGTTGCCTCACCAAGGCTGAAGAACTCAGTCTGTCCTACTATTTACCCATAGCTGGAGGGAGAATAATTGAATTCATACTTTTCCCAATGTAAAATGCAAACAGTCTCGTCCAGGATTTGAACTCGTGTCGCCGTGCCCATTTCCTACGACGATAACCATTACACCACGGGCACCTCTTCAAGATATATACATATATGTATATGTGACGATGGATGTAAATATTTACTCTTTAATATGACGCCATATGAAGCCGCGTGACATAGTTAAGTGTCGATACAAAGTTACCTGAATTTCGGTCGCTTGAAACTCTGAGTAGTGAGATTTTATTATCCGTGATATTGTTCTGTATTTTTGTGCACTATATTTTACTGATTCAAAACGCTTTGAATGGTAAATCCCCCACACACGCACACACACATATATGCATGTTCGGATAGTGTACACATAGAATCAATAGTATTTGGCGACTATCTATGAGCCCACTTTATTTCTAAATATAGCAAACTCAATTATCAATACACACACACACACACATACGCACCACGCGCGTGCGCGCACACGCGTATGTGTGTGTGTGTGTGTGTGTGTGTGTGTTTGTGTGTGTGTGTGTGTGTGTGTGTGTGTGTCACATAATTTAGGAAGTATCTTGGTTTAAATATTGAAAGCCTTTGGGCCTATCTATTTCAACTTTTTCTTTTCGTCTAATTTTTATTACTTTTTTTTTTTTATCGTAATCGATGTTTTTATAATTTACGACCAATAAACAAGTAGTATGGATTGGAAATAAAGAAATCCCCCCATGTGGTTTATGAAACATCGTAAAATGTAAAAAAAAAAAGATAAAAAAGGACAACCTGTGCAGTGTGCTAAAAAGCCACAATAAGATGAGCGAAACAGTAGTCAAAATTAATAATGACAGAGCTTCATCAAAGAAATTCGGACGACATTAAATCTACTTAAGAGAACAGCATATTCTACCCTCAGCACAGAAGAGTAGCACTATGACGTCACTGAGCTTTTAACGGCAGTGGCACTGAAGCGTCCCTGGCAGATTTGCCATTTGGGAATGGGTTGTCTATAAGCGTCCCTTTGTCGCAGTAGTCATAATATAGAAACAGGCTGGAAACGGCAGAAGGAATGTGGGACGCATGCGCACTGTTTTCGGTTGACCAATCAACGCTCGACGTTAATTACAACCGGGTTAGATCTTTTCCTTTCACCGCAGCTCTCACTTTTTCTTATACTGACAAAGCTACTGCGAACGTTTTTACCCATCTATGTCTACGTAATTTGAGAAGACTGTCTCCGCTTGCCGCGACCGACGTAAAAGGCCGGTGAGCAACTCCCGGCTATCAACACTTCTCGGCTTTTTCTTGCTAAGAACTCCCTCTTGTCTTTTCTTCGCGACTCTTTCCTTTATTTATTTTTTTTCTTTTTTCTTTGATTCTTTCTGTTTCTCGCTTCTCCCCTCCTTTCCAGCTCGCCATTTTTCTCCTCCCTCTTAAGATACTACCTATCTACTTCACTTTGTACTATTATTCTACTCTCTTATTTACATGCTACTTTATATCTTTTTCCTCTCTATTTGCCTCTGTTTTTTTTCTCTTTCTCAGTACCTTTATCTCTTTTACTCTCTGTCTCTCTCACCCTCTCTCTCTCTTTCTCTTTGAGTGAGTTTTACTGAGCTTAGCTTAGTATATCACTAAATAAAAGTAGAATTGTAGTTGTGAAGATTATATTACGCCAGTAGTAAAACGGTTAGCAAGCTAGTTTCGCAGACTATTGTTAATAAGTTCGATCCTCATTGGGTGCCAAAACTAAGCTAAGCTTAGTATATAACAGTATTATACTAGGACAGTGCTAGAATTTATAGCATCTTCAAAATTCTGCATTTTCACGGAAACTGGAACACAGAATATTTAAACTTTCGTCAAATTTGTTTTTTTTTTTCTAAATTCTTTGTTGATAAGGTTTATTTCACCTTTTAAATTCCTTTAACAATATTTGGCTATTTTTACAGTCCTTTTTAAATTCTTTATATATATATATATATATATATATATATATATATATATATATATATATATATATATATATTATTAAAACAACATTTTACAACTGATTCTTTCATTGGCTTTCTTTTCAAATTGTACAAGTTTATTTCGTACGATTCGCTCCCAGTTTTGTTTCACACTTTCTCCTTTTTATCCCGAATAAGAAAACAAACTCTGCAGTGTTTCTGCGAATCAAAATAAATGAAAATATGCGTAAAAATAAGTTCATTATTCGTATTTGCTGAACTATTAAGAGCAACTAAATGTGCCGCTATTTTTAAGATGGCTGGATCGGCGCAATAAAATTTAAGTATACTTCAAGTTCATACCGCCTCTCTTCTCCTTTTGTAGGTGCTTATATGTGGGGATAGGTGGAAGGAACAACCATAGAATATGATATTAATGTCTTGTTGGATTAAGAAAGTCTTTAGGTTTTACAAGAGAAGATATAAAAATAAATGCAGGTTAAATTTATTTAGATATCATAATCAAAAATGTAATCACTTTCATTTTCAACGAATGCAGCCCAACAAACACAAGAAAAGATAAGATTGTTAGGGTGTGTGAGCTTCTACAGCACCGTCCATACTTACCAGATTTAGAACCTAAAAATGTTCATTTGTTTCGACCCCTAAATCATTTTATGAGTGGCAGAACATTGACGGAAAAAAAAAATAATAATAACAAACTTGAAAATGGTATTTCAGACAAATCCCAACCGCCGGTGGGGTGTCCTCGTGGTGTAACGGTTAAAGCGGTGGACGGCGGAATCGTAGTAAGCGAGTTCGTACTCCAGTCACACTATTACATTCACTTTCGGGCAAATACCTTATCCTCCCAGCTATGGGTTAAATAGTACTACTACTGTTCTTCTAGGAGAATGGCTTTGGCATTAAATAACATACTAAAGGTTGATATGCCATTAAACAAAGAAACCAAACCAACCGCCAGTTTTCTTTAAACATGGAATTGAAAAGTTTTCTTTTCATTAGGATGCAAAAGCTGATAATTGGTTACAATTCACACACACAAACACACACACACATACATATATATATATATATATATATACATTTGAGAGATGGTTTTGGTTTAGTTTTTTGTTTAATGGTATATAAACCTTCGTGGGTAATTTAATGTCAAAGCCATCATTGTAGAAGAACAGAAGTGATTCTATTTAACCCATATCTAGGGGGTTAATACTTTTCCCTATGGTATTATTTCGAAAGTGAACCTAATAGCACAACTGGGGTTCGATCTTGTTCACTTCGACGTTGAAGTCCAGCACTTTTAGTCATTACGTTACGGTGTCAACCACCATAGCTGATATATATATATATATATATATATATATATATATATATATATATATATATATATATAGAGAGAGAGAGAGAGAGAGAGAGAGAGAGAGAAAGAGAGAGAGAGATGTATGTATGTGAATCGTGGTACAATATTTATATTTGTTATAGTATGCTATATTTATAAATAAAGAGGGCTCAATATTGGTCATAGACCATTCATATCAGGACTTGGTCAGATGATCGCATAGATGAGAAAGTAACTGTCACCTAGCCTCGTTGACTCTGTGTATACGGTGTCTTAACTAAAACGAAAAAGAATAATGATGGAATTATGGACATTTTCCAAAATAAATATACATTACTCAGTTTGGTAAATTTTCCCTGTATATTTGAAAAAAATGTGTACACTAGTAGTGATATAGAGCGACACTCAGTAATATTTCATGATCTCCGGAGGGTAACTCGGGAATGATATACTCAGTTCTAATCCATCCAATCAACAATAATATCATGTATTCTAAAGAGATTTTTGGCTCAATTTTTTTTCAGTAGGAACAACGATTTCCTCTCACGTATAATAATAACACATGCTGCTATATTTAACTTTTTTTTTATCTGTTATGAGTCTGAGGTTAACTAATGTTATGAGATCTTTGAGTGTTCAGTAACGAGTCGCAACGTTTTTCAGTCGCTTAGCGATGTATATCACCTTCATTTATGTTGGCAGCTCTGTTAAAAATAAACAGTCAACTTCACAATTTCGACTATCACTCTCTAATAACCAACCTCCGTATAATGATGCATTTTTAGGTCTCAAGGACGATAAACGAAATATTTCAATGATTATATATATATATATATATATATATATTAATAATAATTAGAAATATTACTAATACTACAAATAAAAAAAGCAAACAAGAAAAAATTGCAAGAAGAGTGATCGATGCCATATTGGCGGAGCAGATATAACACCTAAAATAATATCATAATTATAAACAAAAGAAATCCTTTGCTTAAAGTTTCATGCGGTGTGCACAATCATCAGACGGAAATATGATAAAAGTCAAGCCTATATGTAACGTGAGGTATAGTCACGTGACAAGATGTTTGCACACGTGACACTAACACGAAAAAAATATAATTTAGGACAGGCCTTTAAAAAATCATCAAATTTATTTTATATCAACCACAAAATAGCCTTTCTAGGAAAATGTCGTCTTAGTCCCCATCAAATTTCTTTCTGTGGATCGCCACACACTTATTTCAGTTTCTCTTCGAGTTTGCAAAATATCCTGCAGGCTCCATTTATTACTGCTCTTGGCTGCCCAATCGCTTTCTCATTAATAATGAAATCCTTTGCACCATAGAACAAATTTTGCAGCTATGCGTTTTATGTGAAAATCTCACAGTCAAAGTCTCTAAAGTAATTGTCCGTGGAATCCGCAAATCTTTTTTCTAATTTTCGACTGTCAATCACCAATTCCATTTGATTGCAGCTGGCACGCTTTCAGTCTTTTCGCGTTTTCTGCTTGTTGGAGGTATTCCAGAACTTGAATAGCAATAGATTTCCTGTTAAGTCTGAAGTGTCTCTATCAATATTTTATTTGAGATTCGCTTATCTCCGAAAGCCATCCAAACCTCAGAGAAGAACATGCACAATATGGTCTCCTTTGATTGGATGTTAAGTTAAATTATGCATATAGATATTTATATAGCAAATAGATACATTTCGATTGGGCAGCATACAATTCAGAGTACTAATAGAGTTTTTGCTTTGTAGCTTTTTCCTGTTCTTCTGTCTTAAACTTAGGGCGCTTTGTGTAGATCTTGGAGACTTAGAGCAGATGACAGAAAATCAATCAGTTAGAAAAAAAGGATCTACAATGATTGTTAAACATTTGAAGTACGGAAAACACTTCGGAAGCAGGACTTGACCTCAGTCCTGAACACTTTTCATTTGGTTCTATTTGGTTTGGTTTTACGGTATATCAACCATTGTAGGTTATTTTATGTCAAATCCTCTTTAGACATATTTATTAAATATATATTATTTCTAAGCACATTTTTGATTAACGTTTTTTAACGAACCTTAACTCATTCTTTTGCACACAGTTAAATGGTTCCAAGTATTGGTGTATATCACTAATAATTCAATTAAACATCATTCATTTGTTTATACAGTGTAATGATCAAACAGTTCTATTTCAAACAATTCAATTTAGCATAAGTCAACAAAGTTGAATGATTCCAAGTATTGCTATGTATCACTAACAATCAAATTAAGAATCAGTCGTTTGTTTACACACAATTAAATGATCAAACAGTTTTATTTGGCCTATAAATAGGACCCTATTAGGTACTACTACTCTGGGCCAGAGTGAACCCGGGAGTGATAGCAATGAAGGGGTACTCCACATTTCCCAAAGCTCCAGCATTCCTGGAGCCTCACCATCAGATTGTTTCATGTCATATCGAGGACACTCGTTGGGGGGGGGGGTCTTATCCCTCTATAGAGATGCAGTCGGTGTATTCTACAGCCCCAGCCGACTGGGCCACTTGGGGGAGTCTTACCCATCTGCAGAGATATCGTTGGTGTATTCTACAATCCCTGCCAACTGGGCTTGAACACTTTTTAGTCCGAACATGGTTGTAATATCAGCAGTTAGGTGTGTTTAGCCAAATTCAGACTTGCTAGTCAGATGAGATCTCATGACAGCAAACAATTGCATGCTGATTTTACACAGATCCCTCCGCAGAAATTTACAGGTGATTCTTGTCAATTCAAAGTATATGGGTATGTAGCAGGTGTAAAAAATCATAGGAGAGTGCAAGGGGTTAATGTCAACGCAAAAGATAATTCTTACGCTTGTCACATATGCAGCCGGGCTTTCAAGAGTGAATTTGGCTTGAGGAATGACAGATGTTCTCAGAGGTGCCTTTTTGGAGAGATGGCCTTCTACATCACCACACACACACACACACACACACACACACACACACACACACACACACACACACACACACACACAAATATATATATATATATATATATATATATATATATATATATATATATACCTAATAGAAATTTGTTAGAAACACGAAATGTTTGATTTTTTTAAATACATGAAACTTTTAGTAATGTAACCGGCATGGAGAGACGAGAAAAAAACGTATTTAAGGTTTTAGCTGGCTCTATTAGGTCGTATTTGAGCAGTTTTTTGATTTAAGAAAAATGTTTTTAAAACAATTTGATCATACACAATCACATATTTTATATTAATTGAATTATCATGACTAGAAAATCCGGCGAGATCTTCCATGTAACATACGGAACACTGGACAGCTGTTTCGAACTTATTAGGTTTCATCAGCACTGCATACCTTGATCTCCATTACGGGAGATTGAACCAGCAATCGCAACTGAAACTCTACCACTGGGCCACCGGTCAATATCACGCATAAGCCATGCCAAATTAACTAGTCATCGTAAATGTGCGACCACTTAACCTCAAGGGCCACGTCTTTTCAAGTCGGCGTTACGCATCCTGGTAGGCTTAACCTGATGGGTAGGAAATAGATTTTACATTTTAATAGAGGAATTGTATTATATATACATATATATATAAAGACGATATGAATGATTTGGTGCAAATATCTTCCCAAAACGGGCTCAGTTGTTTTTATTAAAATAGAGCCCGTATATGTCTTTACTCAACCCTTCCTCCGTGAGTAGGATGCGGCACAATGTCAAATGTTTAAGAAGTTTGTGTTAAAAGTTTTCATTTCCTTAGACTGGTTGCCTTACAAAAGATAAAGAGTTCAGTCTACCCTAGTATTTACCCGTAGAGAGAAGAAATGGATAAAAGACTTTTTCCAAGGAAAATAATGCTAACCGCTACGCAGCGAGTACCTTCAGAGCCGCTTTCAAACTTGAAACTTTTGCAATGTTATACATTCATTAATCAGAGATTCACGTGTTTGCACTACATAAACTTCTAATGAAAACTCATATTTTTTGTGTTGTTTATATTTTATATTAACTTTTTTCACTCGACTAAAGGTGAGAATTGAGTGAGAAAAATGTGTATCTTTTTTATTTTGCCCCATAAATCTTTTCTCTTTCACTCTTTCTTCTCGTTGCCCAGTCGGCTGGGGCTGTAGAATGCACCGACTGCTTCTCTGCAGAGGGGTAAGACCCCCCCCCAACGAGTGTCCTGGATATGACACTAAACAATCTGATGGTGAGGTTCCAGCAGTGCTGGAGCTTTGAGGAATGCGGAGTACCCCTTCACTGCCATCGCTCCCAGGTCCACTCTGACCCGGAGTGGTAGCACCTGATAGGGCCCTATCTATGGGTTAAATAGAACTAACAGCATACTTATGCTAAAATGAATTGAGTAAACTGAATTGCTTGAAATAAACGTTTTTGACAATTAAACCGTACTTACATTTAAACTGCGTGCTTATGCTTAACTGAATTATTTCAAATAGAACTGTTTTTCGACGTTAAAACTGTATTTACACTTAACTGAATTATTACATATAACTGCTTGAATAGTTTGAAATGGAAATATTTTTGACAATCAAACTGTGTACTTATGCTAAACTGAACTGTTTTCAATAGAACAGATTATTTACATAAAAATGAATTTGGCGTTAAATAACCTACAAAGGTTGATATGCCATAAAACCAAACAAACCCAAACCCTCTTTCTTCTCGGGGGATGTCCTCGTGGGGTAATGGTTAAAGTGATAGACAACGGAATCGTAGTAAGCGAGTTCGAATTCTTGTCATGCTATTACGTTCACTTTCTGACAATTACCCTTGGGAAACGTATGAACCCCCATATCCTCCCAGCTATAGGTTAAATAGTACCGCTATTGTTCTTCTAGGAGAATGGCTTTGGCATTAAATAACCTACAAAGGTTGATATGCCATTAAACAAAGAAACCAAACCATCTTTGTTCTCGTCATTTTCCTTTTTTTTTTCACTCACCTTACAAATTTAAAATATTTTAATGAATTATGCAAATTAATCTGGAGTAGTCTGTATTTTGACACTAATTTTGATTTATTATCTAATTATTTACTAATGTCAGGGTGTTGTAATATGCATAGTTTTTCTTCAACGCACAAGCTACAATTACCTTTAACCCCTTTATATTTATTTATTTTAAAGGTCTTCTTTCTAATTTGCCATTTAACAATTGAAATATCGTTTCTAATTCTCGATACATAGCTTTATAACGTTGTATGTATTATTTTCATTATTCATCATTATGGCCTTATATATTACATTTCTTGCAATGCAGTGACCATCCAACATATTGCTCTTGCAATGATGTCCAATATTTTAGCTGTCATCTGTTCTTTTAAAATTCTGCTGCTGTGCTTATTGATAATCTTATGTATATTACACATGTATATAGCTTAATTTCAGATTGTTTCTACTGAACAATTTATGCAACATTTCGGACCTAGTAAAGTATTTATCAATTAACTTGAGAAACATTTTCCCACGTTTGTTTTTACATGCCTATTTTACATTGTTTTTATACTATATATATATATATATATATATATATATATATATATATATATTCAAATATATGTATTCTAATATATGTATTCTAATATATATATATATATATATATAAATTAGGATAGCGTAGACGTACAGTCAACGGCGCTTGGTAACTGTTTGTGTCTTGCCAAGGTGATCCTTAGATCAAGTGGTTCCTCTTAATATACTGTTGTGTGGAGTATGATTGGAAGGGTGATCTGGTTTGTAGGGCATTCGAGGAAGAGCAGTTTATTCTATACAACGTAATTATTTATGAAGTTATATTAATTTTGTGAGTTGTCAATTTATTTATTCTGTTGTGTTTAATTTATTAGTTTTATTTATTTATTTTACTCTTAGCAAGTTTTCCCACCAGCGTTCGTTGGTGGCCTTTTAGTGGAGTCTGAGTGATAGCAAATCTCCTCAAGTCTCCAGAACTCTTCTCATTATTCTTGCCGATCCCAACAATGCTGAAGTCTGAATGGTCTCAAGTCTTCCTCTAATTTTCAACTGTCCAAATCTCCTTTCCAATTCTTTGAGAACCCTTCTTAGTCCACCAACTACAATTGGTATCACAGTCACCTGAATGTTCCACAGTTTTTTTTTTGTTCTCTGGGAAGATCCAAATATTTGTTTATTTTTCCACTTTTTTAAATTTTCAATCTGTCGTCCGCTAAACCGCAAAATTTACAAGACGACAAGTTCTTTTTTTTTATTAGTTAGCAGTAGGTCTGTTCTTCTGGCAGAGATTGGGTGATCCATTTGTATCTCAAAATCCCAATGGATTTTATGTCTCAGTTTCTACGGTGGATTCTTTTGCACAATTCATTGTGGGTCACCTTTCCCATCCAGTCGTCCCCGTCTTGTACTTCTATGCTAGTTTGATGCAATCGCTTATTCTGTGATTAATTTCATCTCTTTCTCTACATAACTTACACTTACTTTATATATATATATATATATATATATATATATATATATATATATATATATATATATATATATATATGATGTTGAACACTCGTTCACCTGAAAATTCGCAAAATGAAACTCAGTGTCTTGAGTTTTATTTAGTTTTTTAAATGTTTTCCTGTTTTATAGTTGAAAATATTCCATATATATATATATATATATACTGGGGTTCAATCCTAGGTCGAGTCATACCAAAGACTCAAAAAATGGTACTTGATACCGCCTTGCTTAATACTCAGTATTATAAGGTACGTATCAAGAGTAAAGTAGAGCAATATAGGAAATGGAGTTGCGCCCTCTCCTACACCTCGGTGTAGTAGCTATTGAAAAAGGATCCTTTTGGTCACTCTCGGCTAAGGTCACCAACTTTACTTGTATTTATATATATATTATATAGTGTTACAACAGCTTGGAATCGATGAACCGACTTTAAATTCTGATTACGACGGTTGATTTGACTTCTGCCCTAATATCCTCAAGTAATGTTTGAACCCGGTATCTTATGCCACATTATCAGTCTTCTCCCTGAAATTATCTATATTTCAGGTTTTTTCAATTTTATTGACTAATTTTTCGATGATAAATGTAATAAAAACTTATCGATGCATGTAATGCGCGTGAGGTTTTCATCAACAACGACTAATGAACGTTTGAGTATTCAGAAATCATTGAAGATTATCACTTCGTGCCTAAGGTAATTAAAAACATTAACTTTCGAACGATAGTATTTATGGTAAACATGCGAGATAGCATCTCACTAGGCTATTCTTGGCTGAATGTCATTCGACAATTTCCTAACAAAATATTAACAAGGAAAACGAACAAATGAAACAAAACAAAAAAATGATTAAATTATGGACAAAGCGATTTTGCATTAAGAATTCATCTTTAAAAACACGCTATGACAAAGAATAATTTTTCACAATACTGAATTCTTAACATTACAATAAAAGTAGGCGCCATCTAAAGACAGCCGATGAATAGAACGGTCAGAATATTATGAAAAGAAAAACAGTGATTCTTTTATGAATTTATATATGTAACATTGCAAGCAAATGGTATTGGGGCGCAAACAGATAAGTTATTTAAAACGCCAACATCCACTAGAAAGACGAGTTGATAGAGTTCAACATCTCTTCCAGTGGACCGAGAGTAACAAGATATGTTTGATCTAGCAATTCGGACCGGATCGTGCTGAGGTCATCAGCGAAGGGCATCTAAGTAGTGATGAGAGTTTGTTGGACGAAGGTAACTCACTCGAAGCTGAAGTGGGGCTGGGAATGTTCTGTGAGCCCCAATATAAGACAACGAATTTCGTGA
The DNA here is from genome assembly GCA_963585895.1 of Sepioteuthis lessoniana. NCBI lineage: Eukaryota > Metazoa > Mollusca > Cephalopoda > Myopsida > Loliginidae > Sepioteuthis > Sepioteuthis lessoniana. Next base: position 30,804,495 of record OY757913.1, read on the forward strand.
TTCTGCTTCTTTTGCTATTTTGGCGACTGGGGTACAAGGAGACAAACGATTTGCATATAAATGTGAATCGCCAACTTCCTTGTGCTTTAGTCCCTTTGTCTGAGTTCTTTCCTTGTCCATTTTAAGAATGGTCCAGAGTATCTCACATGGAGGACTGCCCAGGTACTTAATCCTTTAATTCTTCCCTTGTCCATTTTAAGAATGGTCCAGCGTATCTCTCATGGAGGACTGCCCAGGTACTTAATCCTTTAATGAAATTTCTGTTGCAGAGTTTGGTTTCGAGAAGTTTTATTGACCCTTTGAGGTAATCTTTTCTCACTTTTTCTTTCATTTCTGTTTGCTTGATGGTATTTATTTCCAATATTCCCCAGTACTTGTTCTTTTCCTTTTCTTCAAGTGTTCTGATGCTTTCTTGATTTGCTTGTTCTATTCTTTTGTTGTTTCACTTTTCCACGTTTTCATTATTATTTCACTTCTTGCGATTTTTTCACACCAGCGTTAGCCGATGATCTGTCTCAGTAGTCTGAGTGACAGCAAGTCTTCTCAGGTCTCCAGGACTCTTCGCAGTATTTTAACCGATCTTTACAACGCTGTAATCTTGATAGTCTTGATTCTTTCTCTGATTTTTACTTCCCCTAGTCTGCTCTCCAAGCATTTGGGACCGTTCCAAGTGCAAAAACTATGATTCTAATCACTGTCACCCCCATGTTCAACAGCTTTTTTAGTTCTCTGGAAAGATCCAAGAATTTGTTTATCTTTTCGCTTTCTTTTACTGTTACTCTGTGGTTCACTGGAACGGCCAAATCCACCAGATGACAAGTTATTTTTTTTCTTGATTAACATAAGGTGATCCGTTAGTATCACAAAATCCCAGATAGTTTTATTAATTTCATTCTTTTGGATGGATACTGGTTTGAGCATATACCATTTGCCAGCATTGAACAATTTTAATGTCTTGCACAATTCCGAGTGAATCACCTTTCCTACTTTGTCATGCTTACTTTTGTATTGCTTTTGTGTCAGTTTGCTTCATTCGCTGATTATGTGATTAACTGTTTCATCTCTTTTACTATTTAACCTAAAATTGTTATTCTTTTCATTATCAATTTTTGCTTTGAGATAATTTGTTCTTATGGCATTATTGTAGTTGTTTACTATTTCATGTAGTTCCTATTCAGATGTAGTCTCAAGAAATATACACTATCATTGAAATGATTTATCTTATTGATTAAAAATATACAGAAGACCAAAAAACCAACACAAACCTAACAAAACAAACAAAAACGATTTTATATACTACTGAGCAGAATTTTCTTACATCAGGGCTAGAATACTACTTTGAGGATTTTTTTCTTAAAGTTTTACTATTTCGTTTAACACGAATTTATATGAAAATAAAAAAGACAAAAGAATTAATAAAATATCATAATGTTACTTTTTCCAACGACTGGCTTAAGATTTAAAGTAAATCACTAGATGCTTATATTTGTTCAAGACAACGAACTGGTCATCTTCCTTTTACAGTACAAAGAGATTATAATGAATCAAAATCTTAGTTATCTAAGAACTACGAAGATGTACTTCAAAATATGTTTGATGTGAACATGACAATTGATGTCTTTTGAAACGATATTCATTGATCCATCTTGACGTATACATACAGCTTAACAGTCAGTTTTTTTTTAACTATATGAATATTCCTTTTCAATGAATTAGCTTCTAAAATCAAATTCTGAATAAATTAAAACCAAAAACTACAAATACGAAAATATCCTTCTTGTTTTGCATAAAAAGACTTACAACACCGAGAAAGTTTGTTGACAGCATCATTTAATTAGAAATAAATTTATGCAAATTAAATCTATTGATTTTTGATATTTTAAAAGAAAAATGATACAAACGATTACTTCCAGGATATTATCAAACTGGATGAAAATTACGATAAGCATTTCCCCCGGGTCGAGCAGGGTGGCCGTCTTAACACAAAAAAACAAGTGACTGGAAATGTTTAGGCGGAAGTGATTTAGCGAATCACCTAGAAGGACGTAATAGCTATTTCCCGCTAAATTCACAGTGTATTAAAACTACGTGGTGCCTTCAATAAGTTTCCAGACTTTTTTGTACAGGCATTTAAAATTGTCGTAGACTCTTGAAAATTCACTATGTTATTGCTATACATCTTATGAGATGACTGACCAATTTTTATGATTTCAGGTTCAAATGAACAACTACAGCAGCAATTGGAATACACCCTACTAAATACTGATTGTCACAGTTGGTGAATTTCAAAAATGCAATCTGGACGTGAGGAAGAACTATAAGCAATAAAATTGTGTTTTAAACTTGGAAAAATGCCACAGAAACGTATGAAATTCTTCAGACTGCTTTTGGACCATCTTGCATGAATCGAGCATCAGGTTTTGAGTGGCCTAAGAGATTTAAGGAAGGCAGGGAGTCTGTGAGGGATGATGAGAGGTGTGGGAGGAGTAAGGAAGTCAATACACCTGAGTTGATTGGCCAAAGGGTTAAGGTTAAGGTTAGGGTTACTATGTTGAGGTTTTAAGGGAGTTCAGGAAGAGATTGTGTCGGAAGAGGCCAGCACTCTTCAAATCGGGTCAGTGGCATTTCCAGCAGGACAATGCACCAGTTCACAACTCCATCCTTGTTACATACTATTTGAGCAAGATGGGCATCAAGACAGTTTCTCCTCGTCCCTATAGTCCAGACCTTGTTTCATGTGACTTTTGGTTATTCCCTAAGCTCAGAGGCTGTCGTTATGAGACAATTGGGGAGATGAAAGAGGCTGTGACAAAGGTCATTGACACGCTCAGACAAGAGGACTTCCATGAGGCCTTCCAGAAGTTGTTGGAACGGTACAACAAGTGCATTATACCCAGAGGAGATTACTGAGAAGGAGACTAGAGTTTCACGTGTGTACTATCAATAAAAGTGCCTATACGAAAAAAGTCTGGAAACTTATTTAATGATCCTCGTATCGTAGTCAAATATATATATTTTTTGTTTTAAGAAGAGTTTTTATAAAAAAAAGACTCAAATTCTATAGATATGAGACTCAACTTTCAGAAAGGATATATCCCTTCATATATATATATATATATATATATATACTCCCCTACCCACGTGGGGTTGAGTTCTCTGGCGAAGAAGTAATCGTGTTGCCATTTGCGGCTATTGCAAGCCTCTTCGTTTGAATTGAGGTCTCGGCTACCGTTGAACGGATGTATGTAAACAATAGTAATTGTGATTCATAACCGTTTAAAATTTACTTCGCAGCTAATATCTCCTCGTGGCTGAATGGTTAGAAGCTTTGGTTTGACGTTTGAGTCAATCGGTTTTCGATCCCAGCAACGGGAAGATACTGTCTAACCACACTGATGAGTTCTGATAGAACGAAACAGATCTGTCTATGGATGACTATATATAATCTCTTTATTTTCTTTTAAAAGCATCTTTTAATGTAGCACCTGAGAAGAATTATTTTTATTCAAATTACAGCGTTAAATTATAATCCTTATTCAGGACTCACGTATGTAGACAGTATGTATTAGCCTATTTTATTCTTACTTTTTAGACGAAAGCTCCGTCTGTCACTATTCATTTTGACTTGTATTTTTTTCGTTTAATTTTGATTTTGGTTGCGTTTTATTGAGAGATAAAATAAAGGGTAGGTATATAGACATGATTGGATTGATTGATTGGTTTTAAGGGCATGTCAACCTGTCTAGAATTATTTATTTGGAAAAATTGTAATATTCGCATGGGATGTCTTTTAGTCAGAAACCCGCTGACAATATCGACCTAGTTCATATTTTGAAAACTTCCGGAAACTCCACCCTTTCATCAAAAAGTGTCCAACATATCATTTCCAAAAATAATGGCCCTATAGTTTCAAGCGACCAATCGACTTACAGATTCTACAATTTGATCTCATTAAGAAGTTTGATTAGTATAAAAAACTGCTATTATGCAAATTTTATTTCTTCTAAGTTTCCACAGCCCAGGCTGTTGAATATACCGATAAGATGCCCCTCCACGCAACGCGTGTCCTGGATATGACACTAAACAATCTGAGGGTGAGGCTCCAGTAATGCTGGAGCTTTGGGGAATGCAGAGCACCTTTTCATTGTCATTGCTTCCAGGTACACTCTCACCCGGAGTGGTAGCACCTGGTAGGGTCCTATCTATGGGTCAAATAGAAATGTTTGAATTGTTTGAGGGGTTAAAAATGTAACTGTTTGTGTGTGTAATCAAAGGACTGTTTAATTGAAATGTTAGCCATTCATAACAATATTTGGATCCATTTAACTGTGTGCAAACGAATGGGTAATGTTGAATAGAATCATTTGTGTTAAATTGAAATACTTGTATCCTCTTCACTGTGTACAAACAAATGATTAGTATTGAATAGAATTATTAGTGTTAGATAGCAATACTAAAACCATTAAACTGTGAGGAAAAATGAGCTCAGGCTTGTTTAATAATGTATCTACAAAATGTTTTGGCAAATCATACATATTTAAGATTTATGTATAAACAGGATTTGATATTAAATAAGCAATAAGTGTTGATATGCCATAAAACCCAAACAAACCAAATCATGTATATTTAATATATATCTATAAACAGGATTTGGTATTAAATAACCTATAATGGTTGATATATCATAAAAGCTAATCAAACCCAAACCTTTTAACTTTCCAATTACTACTTTATAGTTTTTTTCAAGTTTATACGATATATGCCGTCAGACACTAGTGTATATAATGTTGATTTCTTTACTTGGCCCACTTAGAAGATTACTAGAACCTAACATGTGTGCTGATTTTTATAATGTTGATCACAATCGTGTTTTATATGATTTTGATGTATGATTTTATAATAATCGTATTTTATATGATTTTATAGTGTTGAGTTTTTTACTTGGCCTACTAAGAAGGTTATTAAAACCTAACATGAGCGCTAATTTTTTAGTCTCCTTACTATCCGATGTAGCTCTCTATCATCCTGACTTCGTTCCACAAGGGTTAATGGCTCTACTTTCCCCAACACACGATCAGCTACACCTAGTTTCATAGTCTCTCTATGGATCACAGCATGTTGATATTTTTTTCAGCTTAAAAGTCACGTTTTTACATTTTCTACTACAACGGGATTATACACATTGTTCTTGAACACATTCCCAAAATCTGTTTTGGAATACTGTCCTAATGTTGGATTGATCACAGTTTGTCCTAATCCTTTCCCACAGACTCTGATAGTTTTTCGCGTGTCTTTATCAATCCTTGTGTTGCATACTCATCAAGTGTGAATATACATCAATAATAATAATAATAATACAAGTACATATACAAATACAGGCGGACTCTGTCGTTTCGGAAACGAACGAGTTTTATTAATTTCTGGCTTCAGTCCTTGGTGACAAAAGGAGAGAGAGAGATACAATTCTTAAAGCCTATTCTAACCATACTATGCTGACCCCTCTCCATGCGTGGCGCGTCTTTAAGATCTCAATTCATCTCTGCTTGTTGAGACCCCAAAAATATGATTTGATCTGATCAGATCCGAAAAACTCGACCTCAACTCACTGTCTTTTCAAAATCCTCAAATTCTCCGGACCATCTCTTCTGGGCATGACGTCATCCACATTCCAGCCCCATTTCCTGTCTGGGGATTTATTATGACAGATTATGGTTGTCATATCTTTTCTGCGTGGGCGTAAGACTGCACCATCTGACTTTGCACCTGGACTTAGAGTTCAAAGCCTTACCAAATTAAATAATAAAATATAAAGTAAGTAAAATTGGCAACGTTAGTCGAGAGTGACCTAAAGGCTTCCTTTTCGATAGTTACTACAACAAGGTGTAGGGGAGGGCGCTACTCCTTTCCCTGGATTGATCCACTTTACCCTTGATACGTACCTTATAATGCTGAGTGTTAAGCAAGGACGCATCAAGTACGAATTTTTTAGTCTTTGGTATGACTAGACCTGGGATTGAACCCAGGTCTCTCGAGCCATAAAATATAATTACCGAAAAATGATTTATATAAAAAAATCATTACCTTAATTATATAACACTTGTACTTCGACTTGTGGAGCATGATCTTTATTCTTGTGCACTTTTTACACTGAGGGTTGTCTCTAGTTCAGACCATTTATTGTCATTTTGTTTCCATAGTGCTACTTATTAATTTGGTTTAATGTTGAAAAATCAACATACGGTTCCTTTTTGTTTCAGAATTTTGTTCCAAATTCCGACAACATTAAAGAATACGATAGACCTTTAAAGAAAGCCGGAGAGTATAACCATATTTACCAACCCCTCCGCTCGGGCAGGATATGACACAAGGTCAATGTTTTAAGCGGAGTTTAACACCATTACCAAGCGCTTATATGAATATAAGTTCTTGCTAATGTCCTGTACGTATATTGAGTGTCGTCTAGAGGACCTAAGTGCGATAGTCGATGGAGATGGATGGTGAGAGATGATCAAGGGAATCTGTGCTGTCAGTAAGACTTGATGCGGATGATGATGATGATGTGTGTGTGTGTTGTGTGTGTGTATATGCACACACTCACACATATATATAGAGAGATATATAGATATATATATATTTACCAACCCCTCCGCTCGGGCAGGATATGACACAAGGTCAATTTTTTAAGCGGAGTTTAACAGGTTTGAATTCAGAGTTTTCCTTCTCCTAGACTAGTTGTCTCACAAAGGCTGAAGAACCAGTCTGCCCTACTATTTACCCAGAGCTGGCGGGAGAATAATTTAATTCATACCTTTCCCAAGGGTACTAGTGCTATGTGAAATGCAATCAGTCTCGTCCAGGATTTGAACTCGTGTCGCCGTGTTTGTAGAAGTAGTAATAATAATAGCAAGCAGTGCTCATTATATCTTTTTATAAACCAATCGTTTTTTGTAAACAAGTAATCAAAGAGAAATAATAAACGTGAAAACAAAAACTTTGCTCCCGATATTTATAATTCATAACCCGGTTTAGTAGTACTAACAAAATCGTTCTTCATTTATTTCTTTTCCTCATTTCTTCGTCCGTCCGTCCTTCCTTCCTTCCTATCTATCTATCTATCTATCTTTTCCGTTTCTTTATCTTTCTAATATCCCTTCTTTTCTTTTTTCTTTCCTTTTTTCCACCCCCCATTCCACTGAAACAGACTATAAGCGTCTGAATTATAGCATTATACCTTCCTCTCGCTCTCTTTCTCTCTCTCTCTCTCTCTCTCACACACACTCTCAACTTTCTTTCTTTCTTTCTTTTTTCTTTCTTTCTTTCTTTCTTTCTTTCTTTCTTGTTGTATTTGATTTCTTTTTTTTTTACCAATGACATTTAGCATGGTCTTTTTCTTCCCTTTCTTTAAAATCAAAATGGAATTATCTAGAATTATCAGAGCTGTTCGTAATTTTTTGGTGGGGAGTGGTTGTTTTACGCAAACCTGAATTTTAATACTGACATATTTCTACGAACTTGTTTATTTGTCCATCTCACAAAACAAGACATCTTTTACTGCTACTTATATCCTGACTATCACCTGCCTATATTGTAATGTCTGATGAGATACTCGTTTGACAAGGCGACGATAACAATCCTGAACCTTGAAATGACACTTGATCTTGCTTTGCTATAACACCCAAAAAGACCTAAAGTACCTTTGAGATTCGTTTTTTTTTTTCTATTTTAGAAAACCTCTTTCCCCAGCATTTCCCAACGGAAATTATAGATATCTGCGATAAGACTAAGAATTATTGGAGTAGATACGAAGGGGACTGAGCTAACCATTTCATCATTAGGATCAAAGTGAATATTTCAACTGCCCATCTCCCTCGGCATGTTTAAGGTGTGGCTCTGCTAGTATACATGTAAGCAGGGCTTACAGATACAAAGATGTCGAGATAACCACGTTTCTCCCGGTACTTTTTTTTTCTTTAAAGACGTGAGACAGGACAGGAAAGTTGGTAATATTTTTGCGACACCAGATAAAAAACAACAACAAATTCTTGGGTTTTGAGAAACGCATGTTTTGAAAAAAAAACACTCAGAATGAAAAGATTTTTTTATTTTTCCATTGAAAAAATAAGGTGTATGTCAAATACAATGAAATCAACTTCATATTTTTTCAGCGAGAAAGGATATTTTCACTTGTGCTATTAGTAGATATTTAATATTTTACAAGTATTTCTGAATATTGCAACATAGATTGAATTCTGGATTTTAATCTCAGGTAAGCCTATATAGGGATATTTTATGCCTAGAGGTTAGGGAATCACGTTCATTGTACATTTATATTTACATTTTTGTGAAGTTGCTTCTTAAAAGGTTTTGTTCTTCACACGGCCCTACCAAATACGAATAATTTTCAAACAGATCTCTTTAACCCATAGATGATACCCTAACAGGTATTACCACTCTGGGCTGGTTTGGACCTGAGAGTAATGGCACACCTCAAATCTCTAGATCTCCAGAACTGAATTTTGACCCTAAAATGCAGTTTAGTGTCATACTCGGGACACCTCTTTTTTGGAGGAGGGCGTGTCTTACTCATCTGCTGGAGATACAGTCAGCATATTCTTAACCCCACCAACAGAGTATAAGACAGGATTTTGTTAAAAATTTCCTTCTGCAATTGTCGTTTGATGTCACTAGGTGTGTTTAATTTTCACTAATTTCAATTAAAAAGATCGGTTTTGAGTGTACTATGAGAGCTGTCAAATCAGCGTTCATTGTTTTTAAAGCATTGTTCAAGTTGACTTTTTTGTTTATTGATTCTAATATCAAGAAGAAATGGATGAAAATGATCAGTGTTATCAACATGTTATTATGTTAAGTTTTATTTTGAGAAAGGTAAAAATGCAACCCAAAAGGAAAAAAAAATGGTATGAAATATCTATACGAAGTGTTGAAAATCGTTTTCTTTGCCCAGAAAGATGAAAATGTAGGTTTCGGGAAGATGAAATTGTGAAGGAGTCTAAAAGATGGAAGAAGATAGTAAAACAAAAGTGCAAGTACGTAGTTCAATTAAGTTAAAATCGAAACTAAGATAAAAAGTCTTTTATTTTTATTTAAAAACGAACGATTAATTTGACCAACTCTATAGCAAAACAATTATATTACTTTGTAACAAAAGCCATGATGAAACTAATCTTTGTTTTAATATCTATTCTTTTAACTCAAAGCAAACAAAAAAGAATGGGCCAACGTTTTAAGTATATCATACAGTTGAGAAAGGAATTATAGGCCGACATACAAGGAAAATTGAGTTGTATGATATAAGTTGCAGCTGTTGAATAATAATCACGAATAATAAGTGGCTGGTACAGAACTCCAACTAAATAGCTTGTATTAATAATGCCTGTTTATATGAGCTAACGAACTATTATTGGGAATCATCCTAAATGATGAATCTGATTGCTTCGAGTAAACTATGGAATACCACAATGCAAAACTTAATCATTCAGAAACGTTTTAGTTGCTACATAGATAGATTAGACACCTGTTGGGTGATGGTGAGCAAGCTATTCGATTAGATTATTGTGGCAGAATTCGATTCTCACTGACTACCTCACATTTGAAGCCATGTGCTAAATTAAGCAATGCTTGATAAATGACTATACATACATACATACATACATACATACATACATACATACATACATACATACATACATACATATGACTGATAGTAAGTACTGTTTATAGATATAGCAAACTATATATATATACATATATATATATATATATATATATATATATATATATATATATATATATATATATATATATATATATGTGTGTGTGTGTGTGTGTGTGTGTGTGTGTGTGTGTGTGAACTTGTCGCCGATGCTGAGAATACACTGAATGGGGTAATACTCCACTCAAAAGAGGTGTCCAAAGTATAGCACTAAGTTTCATTTCATGGTGGGTCCCAGTTCTGGGGATCTGAAGAGTGTGGAGTATCCCTTCATTACCTTTATTCTCACAGTGACCCGAAGTGGTATGCAATTAAAATTAATCAACAATACAATATATATATATATATATATATATATATATATATATATATATATATATATATATAGTTAGAATAGCGTTGGCAAAGAGTCAACAGCGCTTTGATATTGCTAGTTTTTTACCAATGCGATCGTTATACCATTTGATTTGCATTTGTTTTATAAGCGATATTGAACACTCTTTATTTATAAATAGGCTAAATTTAATCATTAATATATATATACATATATATATATATATATATATATATATATATATATATATATATATATAAGAGAGATAGATAGATAGATAGATAGAGAGAGAGAGAGGGAGAGAGAGAAAGAATGTGCAAGCGTGTACTTTTGAAAATGGTTTTCTATTTATAACTGATTCAACTTTGTGGTTGAGCTTAAGTATGTTGAACTGAAACCGAACTTCTAGGAAGAGAGTAAGAAGGAAAGAAATGATAAACTTTTCCATATTCTGAGTTTGGTCCAGAGGGATATCCCCCCAGCATTACCTGCTTAACTGAGTTCATCCCTTGGCGCCTGAGGCGCCCGAAAATGGGGAATGTGGACGGGATCAAGCATTTTTTGTGACGGCCGCGTACGAGTCTTGATTCGTGCATGGTCTCCACAATAAAAATGACCTTGTGTGAAATCTGAGCTCGTAAAAGATTGGATAAATATTTTGGCATATTCTTTGTAAAAATTTAAGAAAAATGTTTATTCCTTATGTCTGCATCGAGGAATAGGAGTATTGATTAAAGTAGTGACATGATTCTGACAGTTTCCAAGGGGATGGGGTCGTTTAAAACCGGGACACCGGAATAGGTGACAGCTCTATGATCACTTGACGGTATTGTTTTTCTTGCATAAAAAAAATTAAAGAAAAAAGAAAGAAAAAAAAAAAAGAAAAGAAAAAAGAAAGAAAAAAAGAAAAGAAAAAAGAAAAAGAACTTGAGACTTGAAAATTGAAAATGAATGTAAAATGTATTCCTGTTAGCGTTTGTGTGCGTCTGTTACCTGACTGCACGTGCGAGTGTGTCTGTTTCAGAATTTTGATTTGTGGATATATATATATATATATATATATATATATATATATATATATATATATATATATATATGTGTGTGTGTGTGTGTGTGTGTGTGTGTGTGAAGGTAGCAGAAAAAACATCATCCAAATAGGTGAATATATTATGATGTAAAGTCGACGTTAAAGTTTCGATTTCAGTAACCATCATCAAGACTTGGATATCAAAATAGTTCACATAGCGATGGATGTTTGCTGAGATGACAAGAGCAAATGAGAAATATACAACGAAAAGATACATAAACGTGCACATAGCGTTCATATATTCACCTATTTGGATTATGTTTTTTCTGCTACCTTCATACTGTCGGATTTTATCCATATTTACTTTCATATATATATATATATATATATATATATATATATATATATATATATATATATACTCGGGTGTGCTGAAATATTCTTGGCCCGAGCAAGAAATAAATAATCTAGACCCATGAAACATACATACTGTTTCACAAATATCGTCGCTTAACACAATTGACAGATATTTGACAGGTACTTTATCTCATTTACCAATTTTTTTTAATAATAGTAATAATAATAATACTAATAAATTGATCCACTGGGAATTATGCGAAAGATTAAAATTTGACTACATAAACAAATAATATTTACATAAACCAGAATATGTCCAAGAATATGTATCCCATTAAATTCTCTATTACTCTAAGATACGAATGGATCCCCTTATCTAAGCAAGAAGGTCAGAGTTAATTAACAAAAAGAAAACAATCTGTCATATTATGGATTTTGTAGTTCCAGCGGACCACAGAGTGAAAAAGAAAAAAGACAACATACCGGGATCTTACTCGAGAGTGAAAGAAAATGTAGAAAACGAAGGTGTCAGTAATACTCATTGTAATTGGTCAGCTCGGAACAGTCTAAAAGGCTAGGAAAGAAGACAGGAGCAATTGTAAATCAGAGCGAGAATCGAAACTATGCAGAACAAAGAAGAAGAAGAAGAAGAAATCAATAATGGTCATTGTTGTATTGGTTGGAAAAAGAACCTTTCAACACCCTCGTAATGTTTATATATATATATATATATATATAGGTCATTGCAAAAGTTTCCAGCACATTCTTCAGACAAAATGTTTCGGGAGTTTTAAAAGTATTATTCCTATTAGTTCAGTTCTTTATTCTTTGTTCAATCAGTCAACGGTAGAATTTGTTTAGAAGCCTCAGGAAATTCAAAAATGTACTGAATCGGTTCCACAGGAATTTACTATAACGAAAATCGGTCAATGTTTAAGCACCTGTCTTTCCCTTCTTGCTCGACAGAGGAAAAAAAATTGGTATTTTGTAGTCATTGGTTATGCATTTATTTAGAGAATCGAAATAGAGGAAAATCTTGATTTTAGAGGCGGAACAATTTTAAAGCATCGAAACGTAAAGAGAATCTACAGGGAATTCTTGGAATTTGAACAACCTGCTCCTGCACACACACACACACACACACACACACACACATATATATATATATATATATATATATTCTTTTAACTATCTTACACGCAAGACATTTGAAATAAACAATTTCAAGATAAAAAGACGTTGATTTCGGAACAGGAAATATTCTTTCAACGGAATTTAATGAAAGAGCGCTGAAATACATATACACACACATATAAACGCGCATACATACCCACACACACACATACACAAATATATATATACATACCCACGCACATACATACCCACATACATTTATACATATACACATACATGCATACACACTCACATTTATGAATATATGTATATATGGGTAAAATGTGTGGTAGATTGGGCTCTTTACCTTTCGTAGGGCCACTGGTGTAGGAGAAGGAAAAATCTGACTTTAAAACATGTGTGTTATTTAGGAGAATCTGTGGCATTCTGGTGCAACAATCTTCTGTCATCATCTTATACAAGAAGTGTGATTGGTCCTACACTAACTTTCACTACTATAAACAAATCTCTAGTTTCGGTAGTTCAACAGTTCATATCTTTGATCGAACTGTTGGGCCCCCATACGTCGAGATCGACGGCAGAGTCCATCCTATATATATATTCTTACATGATCCAAGGAGGAAATCCAAGGGTAGGAGTATCCAATATGAGTGTTCAATACTAACGGCTATTGATGTATAATCAATTTGGGATTAATGATACATCAACGCTCAACGTGTAGAGCTAAAGAATCCTTATATATATATATATATATATATATATATATATATATATATATATATATATATATATATATATACAGTCAGCGTATTTTAAGCCTCATCAACTGAGTGATTCTAATTTTGGATGGCGTCTTAACCATCGGCAAAGAATACAGTCCGCGTATTCTCAGCCCCTCTGACAGAAAGGGTTGTATCTGGTGGCGAGGCTTCAGTTTTGGATGTTTGGGGAGGTGCAGTCTCCCCTTTGTCAACATTACTAAATCAATAAATCAGTAAATGATAATAATATACCATCACCATAATAGAGAAATATGTGCGTGACAGCCATTCTAGGAGCAGTCATTCTTGGAAAGAGATTCGAAAAAGTAGAAATCCAAGGAAAAATTGAAATAATACCCATAACAACACTGCTGAGATCAGAGTGCGAGAGAATCGACAAGAGTTCTTATCACTTTATTAGAATACATAAATCATCATTATCATCATCATCATGATCATCAACAAGTCACTCTAACAATATGGATTTCCTTGACTTTCTCTCCCCATCCGTCCCTATCATCCATCGCTCCCGGCAGGTCTTCCAAACTACATCCTGTGTCCGCACAGAGCTGATGTAAATAAGTTCTTGCTAGTTGGCCATCACTAGCACCTCCACGTGTAAGGGTCCTGGGTAGAATGACTATTATGATGTCGTCCTTGATCTTCAAATCCAACAAGTCTTGCAGATCTAATATACAAACTTCTGTTTCTGGTAAATCCAGCTTGAATGGAATTAGCAGTTCAGTTAGAAATTCCAGAAACATTTCCAAGTACCTGAGGCATTTGAAGAAGACTTTTTCTGGAGTCGTCAGTGCCCGCCCCAAATCCTATCCCTTTTGATGCAAAAGATGCTGCCTAGAAGACAGATCTCTAGTAGCCCAACTTCTATACTTATACATCTATTTGCTCCTTGCGAATTTAAATAAATGTTCTAACTGATGGTTGTTTTTCCTGGAGTCTGAGTGACAGTAAGTCTCCTCAGATCATCTGGACTCTTCTGAGTATCCTTATCGATTTTAGTTGTATTGTGGTCTGGATGGTTTCAGTTCTTCCTTTAATCTCCAGTTATCCCGCTCACTCTATTAGGTTCTTGGTGTCCGTTCTATGGGATCACTGCCATTTTCATCTTCCATTGTTTTTAATTTCTCTGGCAAGATCTTGGTATTTATCCAGCTTTTCGCCTTCTTTCACTTTCACTCAGTGGCCGGTTGGAACAGCAAAATTGGCAATATGACAGGTTTTTTTCGTGTTAACTAAAATTAGGTTAAGAACGAAAAAAATTACTTCGCGTTTTATTCATTAATTTTTTAAACTGTTGCCCGTGATAAAATACAGTCGTCAGACTAATAATCTTATCTTTTTTGTTTTTGGTGACAATGTTTCGATTGACACGTTCTCCGGATTTCAGTATGTCGTATCCGGAAATATACGAGTCTTCTTCACTATTTTTACTTTTTATTTTTTTTTGATAACTTTTTCTTTTCCTTCCCACCTCCGTTAAAACAATTTATTCGTTTGAATGTCAAATATTCGTGCTGCTGATTAAAGAGTAGAAGATAAAAAACAAATCATAAATAAAGTTCAAAGGTTATCAGATGCGACATACACTTAAAGAAAGTCGAAGTGTATGTCAATCGAAACGTTGTGATCATCAAAGACACGTCTTTTTAATTAAAAAAAGAAAAGGTGTAAAGGAAAGAACTGGGATAGTGATAAAATTAACGAATTAATTTAATCCATAAAATCCTGGGGACCAGTATTTGATTTTGTTATCTTAACGTACATATAACTGAACGGCCCGTATTTCAGCCGGGGAATCCCTATTTCTAATTGACTAAAAATGTTGCATTCTGTTATTTTTAGTCTTACGGCCTGTAAGCAACATTTTACATTTTAGGCATTTTTTTTTTTTTTGCCAAGAGCCCGATTGGGTAAGGGTATGGACAAGATGAAGATGTAAGGTTTAAAACTTTCAAAACAAATTCAATCCTAGAACCCTGGGTAGGTTAAAAAAAAGAAATGAAAAGAAAAAAGACGAAAACAAATTCTAAGAATATTATATTTTAGATTAGGTAGGCTGCTGTTAGAAGCTGTTTTATATAAGAAGAGTAAAAAAAAAAAAAAAAAAAGAAAATGGTTGTACAAACAACCATTTTTTAAAAACTCTTCTTATATATGTGATTGTTTAAAAGTCATACATGACCATTTGTCTCATAGAAGCTCAGTATTTTTCACCAGAATATATTGTAAAAACTAAATCCTTTTACTATTTAAAATTGACACAATAAAACTACACAGTGCTAACAATGCTTTGTGAGAGCTGCCGACACTTGGATTGATTTCAACCTGTCTAGAGTTATTTTATGCCTTGAGTTAAGGGAATCGCGTTCATTGTACACTGATATTTATATTTTTGTGTTGTTGCTTCTTAAGAGATTTTTTCTTACACACGGTCCTATCAAATTTAAACAAATTCATTTTATCCATGGATGAGGCTTTAAAAAGTACTTCCACTCTGGACCAGAGTAGACATGGGAGTAATGGCAATTTAGAGGTACTCTACACACTAGATATTCAGAATTCGAACCAGACCATCAGTTACAGTTTAATGTCATACCCAAGACATCTTTTTTAGGGGGTCTTACTCCTCTGCAGTGGATGGTGTGTATGCTAAGCCTCTCTGACCGAGGAGGTTAAATACTTTAAAAAACATATGATCCAACGATTTTTAAGTATTGTTATTGCACTTTGAAAAATGAGTCCCTTATAGAATTTTAAAACAGAAATATCTTAATAAATTTCAAAAGACAAGTTTTATATCTGAGTAATACATGGTCTGGGCTTCTGGTCTTACGTAATTGGAACAGGTACATTGAGATAGAGGAGATGGCTAGATACCGGATGTCACAACGGTTTTCCCAGGGTAAAGTTGTTTTTTTTTATTTGGGATGATTGTTATAGAAGTCTGGAAACAGCTTGGTTAAATCTACGACATATCCAGACACTGTAACCTGCTCGACACGTAAATTGATTCCCCTTACTTCTTATCGCGGTGTTCTAGGCCCTTAAACAGACTCCCTACTTCACCTAATAGGTTCTAAGATGACTGGCATTTGGAAGTGAGATTGAATGACTATTTCCAAGAATTTCCTTTGCTATTCTTTGGAGCAACAGGTTTTCTGTTCCTTCAGTCAGGATTGTAAATCAAAAATAACTTTCTTTGAAATTCTTGGTTCAAGGTACACCAACCTTCGTGGGTTATTTAATGCTAATGCCATCCTTGGAGAAGAACAGCACTAGTATTATTTAACCCATAACAGGGGTTCTTTGAAAATAAACATTTAGTTACACTTATTAGAAAGCAAATATATTTCATTGTAGATACTTCATTTTAAGCTCAGAGCAAATATGAAAAAAAAAAGTGTGTTGTAGCGTCACTGCAACACACCGGATCTGCTGAAAAATTCTCGACCCAATAAAGAACGAAATTACCTTGTTTTTAAATAGTTAGTTAGCGACCATAGTCGAGGGTGACCCGAAGGCTCCCTTTTCGATAGCTACTACACCAAGGTGTAGGGGAGGGCGCTACTCCATTCCCAGGATTGCTCCACTTTACCCTTGAACCGTACCTTATAATGCTGAGTGTTAAGCAAGGTGGTATCAAGTTCCATTTTTAAAGTCTTTGGTTTGACTCGACCTGGGTTCAATCCCAGGTCGAGTCAAACCAAAGTCTCCCGGGCCATTGGCGAACACCCTAACCGCTGGGCCAATGTCCCGGTAATGTTTTTAAATAATCTTTATTAAATTTTTAAGGAGGATTACAGATACTTAAAAAAGGGGGTTATTTTGCCTTGATTTGGCAACCAGTCTAGGAGAAGGAAAACTCAGTTCAAAACAGCTTTAATCCGCTTAAAAATTGACCTTAATTACCGGGGGGGGGGCGGGGGAGAAGTAGTGTAAATGCATCTAGAGACTGGAAAAAAGTCTGTTGAACTATAGAATGAACCTATGGAAAAAAAAACATGTGGGTTTTATAGCACTTTGACATAGCCAGGGGGTGTCCTCGTGGTGTAATGGTTAAAACGATGGACTGCAGAATCGTTGTAAGCTAGTTCGTACTCCAGTCGCGCTATTATGTTCACTTTCGGGCAAATATCATTGGGAAAGGTATGAACCCCCCTTATCCTCCCAGCTATGGGTTAGATAGTACCACTACAGTTCTTCTAGGAGAATGGCTTTGGCATTAAATAACCTACAAAGGTTGATATGCCATTAAACAAAGCCAGGCCGAGAACTCGAAGCAAAAAATAAATAAATCAATAAAATAACATAAAAAGTAAAAGAAAAGAAGAAAGAAAAAAAAAGGAAAAAAGTTTTCTTTACTGGTGATAAATTACAATAGTATTTGTGGAAGTAGATTCATGCCTTCTAAAAAAATTGCTGACTTGAAATACGTGAAGATATTAGATTATTAGCAATGTTGGAAGAACTTTAAAAAATCAAAACAAAACAAACAAAACAAAACAAACTTAACCTCCCTTCTCTCTTACGCTATCCTCTTTTAACATTGACTTTCCTCTAGTTCCACAAACTTTCATTTGTCAACACAATGGTCATCATCTCAAAACCGCTGTTATTATCATTATAGAAAATAACTTAAAAAATACTGGAAATCAAAAACCTTAACAGAACATCTAGGATAATGAGCATGCGTCGTAAAACCTTCCAGAGAAATCGATAAAAATAGAATTTCAATAAATCGAGAGTCATATACAATACATATAGTCAGAAAATGATTAACACAGGCATGAACAGAGTGTATTATATATATATATATATATATATATATATATATATATATATATATATATATATATATATATAACTTACTGTCTAAATACATACTCATGTACATCAGCACGTGGGAATGTTGACAAATGAATGGAAAAGTAAGATTGAAGTGTTTTGACAAATAAGAATAAAGGATTGCGATGGATAGTTAAGTTGATTGGTTTGAAGCAATTTAAATTAGGTAGATAGATAGGTAGATAGATAGATAGATAGATAGATAGATTTGAAAGAGCTGATATATATATATATATATATATATATATATATGTATATATATGGAGAGAGAGAGAGAGAGAGAGAGAGAGAGAGAGAGATTAGAAAGAGGCTAGCTAGCTAAATAGATAGATAGATAGATAGATAGATAGATAGATAGATAGATAGATAGATTTGAAGTAATTTAAGTTGATAGATTTATTTAAAATTGCTTAGATATATATATATATATATATATATATGAGAGAGAGAGAGAGAGAGAGAGAGAGAGAGAGAGAGAGAGAGAGAGAGAGAGAGTCTATGTGATGATAATTATCAAAATTACAAATTAAAGAAATGTAAATTTAAAAAAAGTGAAATAAGTAAATGATTACTTACCGTCGGCATCCACCTCATTGATCATATCCTGCAGCTCAGCCTCGGTGGGGTTCTGTCCGAGGGAGCGCATGACGGTTCCCAGCTCTGACGTTGTTATGGTACCGTCGCCATCCTTATCGAACAGCGAGAAAGCCTCTTTGAATTCTGCAACGGAAAAGCAATCGTGTAAACTCATATCTCCACTGGTAAAGCACTGTCCGTTCTTCAAAAAGTAAGATAAAACTATTCCGAAGTTTGTTTATTCAGTTTTTGCTTTTATTTTTTTGTTTTTTTTTGTTTTTATAATTTCCTTAATGTCGCAGAAAAAGGTCCGATTGATTGAGGGAGGTCACATAGCCAAAACAGTCACCACGCCATGCAAAGCAACAAAAACGATAAAGAATTATATATATGATAATAAACTAGATTTAATTTTTGAGAGAGAGAGAGAGAGAGAGAGAGAGAGAGAGAGAGAGAGTTAAAAAAGAAAAGAAAAATATTTTGTTGCTAATTGTTAACGTTTGTCTTTTCGACAAGCAGTTATTTTATCGCTTGTCGTTTTGTGAGGTGGACTCTTTTTTTTTTAAATTTTCTTACCCCCCTTTTTTCTGTCGTATATTCGGGACGCGTGTATTTGAAATGGGGTGCCGTGTTTGGATTGTTCAGGATTGTTCGGTTTTCTTTTTTTTCTTGCGTAACTTGCTTAGTTAAGTTCTCTTTCTAGTATTGATGCTTTGTTGATTATTTAGTAGTTTTCTTTATTTTCCTCTGGCGTGTTCGTGATTGACAGATATCTATCTATCTGGCCTGGAATTCTAGCACTCATCGCCTTGTTCAGCACCAGGCTTTACACATCTCCCCCCTCTCTGGTACTCTCTCTATCTTTCTTTCCCACTTTCTCTGAGTCGTCAACTTCTCCATGGTTGCTGAGCTTGTGTAGGTAGACGACTTGCACCAACGCGGGTGGGAGCGTATAGGCTCAGAGGAATAGAAATGAAAAAGCCAACTCTAGAAATGGAACTATACCGAGAAGTAGACGCGTTCACAACTTCTACAAAGTTTCGCTTGCCTACTAGATTAAGCATAAGCATTTAGAAAAAAGGACTGCGCGGACGTTATCTTTGACATATACAGGCGCAGATAATGAAATAGACAAATAGATATGTGAATAGCTAGCAAGTAAGCTAGTTAACAATAGATAGATAGATAGATAGATAGATAGATAAAAACAGGGCAAGA
The DNA here is from genome assembly GCA_963585895.1 of Sepioteuthis lessoniana. NCBI lineage: Eukaryota > Metazoa > Mollusca > Cephalopoda > Myopsida > Loliginidae > Sepioteuthis > Sepioteuthis lessoniana. The sequence continues at coordinate 30,824,501 of OY757913.1, forward strand.
TGAACAAATGAAAATAGATACATTGATAAAGCTCTCTTTCTCCCCCCTCTCTCTCTCTCTCTCTCTCTCTCTATGTATATGTATATATATAGGTCTAATATATATATATATATATATATATATATATATATATATATATATATATATATAAAACCGGCCCATTAGCGTAGTGGGTAGAGTGTTCGCCAGGAGAACGGGGTTAAACCCCAGGTCGAGTCATACTCAAAAAATGGTACTTGATACCTCTTTGCTTAACAATCAGCATTATAATGTACGGATCAAGGGTAAGAGGATGGTTGGTCGGTAGTTTGGGTTTATGGCATATCAACCTTTGTAGGGTTTTTTTTTTTTTTTTAATACCAAATCCATTTTAATTATCAGTTTTATTTCAAACAATTCAGTTTAGCATGAGTACACAGTTTAGTTGTCAAGAACATTTCCATTTCAAGCTATTCAGTTTAGTCAAACTGTTCTAATTCAAACAATTCAGTTTAGTATAAGTATAGTTTTTGTCCACACATAGTTAAATGTCAAAACCGTTCTATTTCGAGCCATTCAGTTTAGCATAAGTACGCTGTTTATTTCTTTTGGACCCATAGATAGAACCCTATTAGGTGCTACCACTCCGGGCCAGAGTGGACCTGGGAATGATGACAATGAAGGGGTACTCCACATTCCCCAAAGCTCCAATATCACTGGAACCTCACCATCAGATTGCTTTATGTCATATACTGGAAACTCATTGGAGGAATCTTATCCCTCTGTAAAGATGCAGTCGGTGTATTCTGCTGCCCCAGCCAAATGGGCAAGGGTAAGAGGAGCAATCCAGGGAAAAGAGTGGCGCCCACCTCTACACTTTGGTGCTGTAGGTATAGAAAATAGAGCCTTCGGGTCGCCCTCGACTACGGTCGCCAACTTACTTCATATATATATAGAGAGAGGTAAACAGTGGCTTATATATATATATATATATATATATATATAATCTGAGGAGGAAATTTAAGGGGTAGATAGGAGTATCCAATTTGAGTACCCAATGTCAATGGCTATCGATGTATAATTAGTTTCGGATAGAAAATATATCAACACTCAATGTGCCGAGCTAAAAAATCTTTTTATATAAAAGCAAAAAGAAAAAATTCACTTTTTTGGTGTCATTATAAATTTATTTCTGGTTGTGAAACCATCATCAGATGTAAAAAGAAAATTTTTATTTGGGTGTTCAGAGAGAGAGAGAGAGAGAGAGAGAGGTATATAACTATGTAGATAAATAGATAAGTACATAAGAATAAACTGAGATAGATAGATAGATAGATAGAAACAGACTACGATAGATTGATAGATTGATTAAAATAGGCTATGATAAAGAAATTAATATACATAGGTATTTAACAATGGAGATATTCATATACTGATAGATACATAAAAATAGGCCTTGATTGATAGATAGATAGATAGATAGATATCGGTAGGATAATTGACATGGAGATATTCATATCTATTTATCTATCTATCTATCTGTGTGTGTGTGTGTGTGTGTATGTGCTTGTTTGTGTGTGTATAGATTAAAGCAGACTAATATAGATATGAAGAGACTCAGATAGATAGATTGATAGATAGATAGACTGATATGAACAGATATAGATAGGTACATAAAAACAGATAAGATATGAATCGACAAAGATTGATAGATATAGATAGACAGATAGAATTGTGAGAATAAATACATGAGTCAAAATATATAAGTAAAGAAACTGAACCTATTTCATTATTTTCAAACACTTATTGAAAATAAACCAAATGAATTTTTATTTTTTAATTGCACAATATCGATTTTTTTTAATACCATGATCTCCTTTCTAATAATAATTCAGTGATGAATATTTCCCAACGAAATTATAAATACAAGCAGCCTCATTTAGGATTCGAACTCGGCTTGCAAGGTCCATTTCTTACGACGATAACCATGATGCAACGAGAGTATCTAAATCATCATCAAGCGAATTTAACTCAATGGCCTTTCCCTCTCTCTCTCTCTCTCTCTCTCTCTCTCTCTCTCTCTCTCTCCCTTATATATATATATATATAGAGAGACAAAGTGATAAAGACACATTACAAGCACTCTTAGAAAATAGCAATGTTTTAGTTCTGAAATTCAGTCTAACCTAGGGTCATTATCAAATAAGAAAACTGTTGAGAGATTTACTGCTGATGCAATTCAAGAATATGTCTGTGGTTATGCATACGTATCCACACAGAGACACACAAATGCGTACATACGATGATAGTATAAAAGTTTTATAGAAAGCGATGCTCAATATCATCATGATGATCATCATGATGTCGTGACGCTGACCCTCTCTCGCCACTTCTCCCTATCGTTCATCGCCTCTGGCTGGTCTTTTGGGCTATATCCCGTATCCTCACATAACTGCTGAATGTATGTTCGAGCTGGTCGTCCTGCTTTTGCCCGGCCATATGTGGGGGTCCATAGGAGTACATCACTTATGAGCTCGTCCCTGCTTCTCCAGTCAAACTCAAATGATGGTAGACGCGTATATAGGTTGAATATATGTCAACATAATTTAAGATTGTTTTCTAATAAGTGGTTTGATAGATTGATTGATTTTAACGACATGTAAACCTGTCCTTGGTTATTTTATGCCTAGAGGTTTGGTTCGCGGATATGTTTCTAAAGATGTCCTGCACATCGGAATACTTGATATCATATAAATTATCTAATATAAATAATTTACACAAAGTTGTATGGTTTCAAGTATTCTTATCAAATACAAATAATTTATACATAGTTGTATGGTTTTAAGTATTCCTATTTACCACGAATAATTTTAAATAAACCTAATCGATCCATAGATCGGACCCTAATAGATACTATTAGTTCGAGTTAAAGTGGACCTGAGAGTAATGGCAATGAAGGTGTAATCTACACTCTCCAGATCTTCAGAACTGGATCTTTACTCTCAGATGCATTTTAATGTTATACCAAACACCTCTTTTTTCGGGGTTGGGGGTTCTTATTCCTATACAGGGGTTACATATTCTAAACCCTGGTTTGGTTACAGGAGATGTTTAAATTTTATTATTGGTTACAGTTTCAATGCTGTAGACTTCGATAATTTAAAAAAAATTGCGAAAATTTTACCATAAAAACGAATGATGTTAGATATCATTTATTACCAAAATTTACAACATTGAAATCTTGTCACCAAAATAAATTTGCGGTAACAAAATTTCAATGCGGTAAAATTTCGTTATAAATTCTGTATTTGACGGCTTATAAGTCGTACGGATGTATAAGACGCACCCCAATTTCAGCAGGGTAAATCAAGAAAAAATTCAGTGAAACAAAGTACTCATATTAAACCTGTTGAAATTAATATAATGAATTTTATCAATGATAACACTTTTAATATGTATAACAGCCTTTTAAATAATGACAATAGGTATATGAAAGTTACTCTAAGCATATAGGAGTTGCCAGTGAGGTAATTTCAGCCGATTATCGCGAATTTTAAACCTACATTTGGTATATAAGACGCAGGGGAATTTTTAAAGACATATTCAGTAAAAAAAGTGCGCCTTATATTCCGTCAAAAACGGTAATAGTTATGGAAACATCCAATATAAATGTCTTCTGTGCCTCGAGGCATCTACAAAAGAAGATTTCGTTGTTGCATAAAGTTTTTTTTTAAATTTCTTTTCTTTTAAAACTAGAGCAAATCATTCCTCCTAAGCCGGCCTCATCCATTGGAAAGAAGCAGACTGTTAAAAAGAGGAATTACTCCCGGAAGTTAGAGGAGCTGAGGCTGAGATAAGAGTTAAAACAAGAAGTTTACAGAAAAAAACAAAAACAAAAACAAAACAAAACAAACAAAAAAGAAAATGCTGTTTACCGATAAGCAGTTACACTAAAGAATACACGTCTATATCCACGAAAATATGTCGGCAAACCAATCCATTGACACAAATGCATATATTCTTACTGACCCAACATCCACAATTTTACTCATATCGACACGAATTCAAACATCTATGGTTCTAGTCATAACGCATTATTAGCAACTGTTCATCGCTCCCCGGCCTTTTGGCTGGGCCGTCTGGCATTCGTGCCGGATGGGTGATCGAAACCAAGAGCAGACTCGGGGCCGAATAGGCCCCCAGTTTCGGCTGGGCAACCTTCGGGTGGGCGAGCTGCTTTTCAGATCCGTATGCACGCCTTGTATAGCACTAGACCTCACGGTCTAGTTCAAGCTATATTCTGGCATACGTGCCCGGACCTAGATTTAGGTCCGTGATACGGCTTGACTCATTAGATCCACATTGCACTTAGTGGGTCAATGACTAGCAGGGTTCGAGTCTCGGCTCGTTCCCGACCTTCCCCTCCCTTTTATCCCCACTTTAATCGGCCTTCGGGCTTTTGACCTTGTATCAAGTCGTGTCTGGTGGGAGGCAGCGACAAATAACCATTATTAGCAACTGTTCAGTCGGTGAGGCTTAGTATAAACTGATTGCATCACCCGCAGAGGGGGTAAAACTATTCCACTTAAAAAAAAATGGGTGTCTTGAGTATGACACTAAACTGCACCTGATTGTGAGTCTCCAGTTCTGGAGATATGCAGAGTGTGGAGTATCCCTCTATTGCCATAACTCCCAGGTCTACTCTGACCCAGAGTGGTAGTACCTATTAGAGTCCCATCTATGGATCAAATGCATGTTTGAAATCATTTGCATTTGATAGGGATGTTTGGTACTATATAATTATAGTTTTTTTGTTTTAAGAATAGTTACTTAAATCTATAATTGTTTATTAAGGGTTATTTGTAACTTGAAACCGTATAATAAATGACTATTATAAACCGGGCCATTGGCCTAATGAGAAGAGTGTTTGCCAATGGCCCGGGAGACCAGGGTTCAACTCCAGGTCGAGTCATACCAAAAACTCAAAAAATGGTACTTGATGCCGCCTTGCTTAGCACTCAGCACTATAAGGTGAGTATCAAGGGTAAAGTGGAACAATCTTGGGAATGGAGTAGCACCTTCCCCTACACCTCGGTGTTATAGCTATTGAAAAGGGAACCTTCGGGTCGTCCTCGACTATGATCGCCAACTTGACTTTTACTTTATTAAATAGAAATATTTACTTGAAATCATATAATCTTTGGTATTAAATAGGAATACTTGAAACCATTCAACTGTGGATAAATCGTTTGCAATAGATAAGAATTCTTGAAACCATAAAGATGTCTGCAAATCATTTGTATTAGATTGACATAAAACTCTTAAGGAACAACTACGGTAAAAAAATATGCAAATATAGGGAAGTAGAGTCGGGAAGACATAGCATTCTTAAAAGTCAGCACTGGAAATTCTCAATGAATTGGGACACCATATCGAGGTTCTGTTCAGAAATACACAATCATTGGGTATTTAGTGATTTAGTGCTGATTGAACTCTCCACACAACAATGATACACAAGACTATATATATATATATATATATATATTGTAGTAGATCCAAAGAGAGAAAGAAATATTTTTAAATGAATAGGTCTACGGACATCTGGAAGTAGATTGGAACATTACAGAGCCGATAAAAGGCTTTAAAGTTTACAAATATTATTATTCAACGCTCAAAAGTATTTTAATTACTGCTCGATATGATAGGAATTGAAGAGACGTGTTTTGTTCGCTGTCGTCTCACATATTCAGAACAACCACACAAATTGCAGGTTGATACGCCATATTCTCTGACGAAAGCAATAAACTGGAAACATACGCGTATGTAAGAACGAAATGAATAAATAAATCCTAAAAAGAATTCAAATCTCTTCATGGACCTACTCATTTTAATATATATATATAAGTAAGGAGTACACGGAACTTGGTGACAGTCAGTTTCTCACCTATGCAGTCATGTTCTTGGTCTGATGATCGCATAGTCAGTCATCAAGCGCCGTTGACTGAGTCGACGCTATTCTAACTTAGATCGACATATGCTCTATGACTAATAGTGACCATTTTTTATTTATAAATATAGCCAACTATATATATATATATATATGCATATTATAGTATGGCCTATAATTAAGTACACAATAACAATTTTTTATAAAAGGAATTTTGATATTTCTTGAGGAAATGTATGCAATCAAAACCTATTATTGGTGTCATTCATGATCAAGTTATACAATATTGAAATTGTTTCCCTATGGAATTCTCATAATATCCTTGTTTAAAATAAAATTGTCTCTTTATAAACACCCGTCCACCTACCCAGATATTAATAGTGTTATAGTTTGGTATAGTTATGAATAAATAGTGTTTGATATCAGTGACGGAGCATATATATCTAAGTCACGGGCTCTTGGTAACTGTCAGTTTCTCGCCTAAACAATTATCAAGAAGTCTTGTTCTTGGTCCAATGATTGCATAGGCGAGAAACTGACTGTAACCATGCGCCCATGACTCTATATCAACGTTGTCCTAACGTTGTCCTATATATATATATATATATATATATAAAGAGATCAATACTGAATCTTTGCATAATATAAAAATATTCCCCGAAGTTAACGGTTAAATGAAGAGAATTTTTAAATCCCACCTGAAGAGCCCAGCAAACAGGTGAAATAAATTTAAAATGGAATGTACTTATTGATTTTCTTGTTTCTCATATATATATATATAAAGTGGATTTTACCTTGATTTGGACTAGTCAGATTTCTAAAATTAATAAACTATAACTTTTTTTGTGTTCGTATAAAGTGAACAAACAACCTGACACTTGACAAATTCCTCTCATCATGAATACATTTGATTATCTTCTTTTTTCGATTTTGTGATTCACATCAAACTTTAATTAACGGATTTTAATTGTACATAATTAGGATAATTTTGGTTTTAGATGTGCTGTCCTGTATTAGCATTGAGTTCTTTTTTATGCACTTTCTTTTGCATTTTATCTTATATATATATATATGTGTGTGTGTGTGTGTTCGTTCTTGCTTCGCTCTCTGGAGTCAGCATCTGGCGTGAGTTACTTTTTCACGAACTGCTTCTTGTGTTTATTTTTGTACCGAAATTGACTCAGTTCAACTGATCTATTGTTTTGTACCTACTAGCGGGTATGTAGTTTTTGGGAAGGCTTCCAGCTAGCAAATAATCAGGTAATTTTCTTATTTATTTTTAAATTTCAGAGTTTAATACACAAATATTACTAGCAAATACATACACAGAAAATCGTACTGGAATACACATACACACATACTTAAGCATGTATATATATATATATATATATATACGATAGTCCAACTATAAAACTCACGACTCTGGATTTCACGGGTACGATTTGTATCGACACATTCGAATGGATTCCGGTATACCAAATAATTCCGATTTCTCACCTAGTCAAAATTGACATGAACGCCTTTTATAGTGTGTGTGTGGTTGGGGGGGGTCGCACGAATCAAGACTCATGGGTTGCCATTATAAAAAATCCTTGATCTTCTCGACATTACCCTTCAGGGACATCTCAGATGCCGAGGAATTTATTCCGTCCTACCCCTTTTATATAAGAGGGTAGGTGTTACCTTGGGTGGTAAGGCCACCAGGGACTATCTTTTTTAAAACTGAAAGTAAAGACCGGAGTAAACTTGGAAAGCGCTTCTAAGCTGTTCCTAAAAGGATGGTAACGGTAACTTTTGAATTAACCTAATTATCAAACTGCCAGAATACTACTCCAATTCTCTCTTTGTTGTTATTTATTGATGTACATCTCTTTCAGTGTCTTACGGTTTATTTCCAATGCACACACACACACACACACACACACATATATATATATATATATGGATATATATTTATTTAATCACACCTCCACACAACCACGATGTGACACAAGGTCAATTTTTTTAGCGGTTTGAATTCAGAGTTCTCTTAAATCAGTTGCGAAACCAAGGTTGAAGACCCTATTCCGTGCCATTATTTACTGTAGCTGAAGGGAAAACAGTTGAATGCATACCTTTAGCGTTATGTGAAATGCAAAAGTCTGGCCCTGAATTTGAACTAGTGGTACCGTGACCATTTCTTACGACGATAATCAATACATAACGAATACCACCTCATTTGAAAATAAAAACATTGGTGTGAATACGAAATATTTTGCACGCGAATTTCAAATAGAAACCTTCTCAATCATTATCATCATCATCATCATCACATCATCATCACATTATCATCATCATCATCATCCTGCTTTTGCTTGGCCATATGCGGGGGTCCATAGGAGTACATCACTGATGAGTTCGTCCTTGCTTCTCCAGCAGTGTCCTGCGTCTCTGGTTCGAGAGCCTATCGATAGCTGTCCATGCTTCACATACGCACACACAAACACAAAAAACTCATATAGGGTATCTGATAACACAGGGGACCCATGTGATTGGCAATAACTCAACTAATAATAATGTTGTGTTTTTTTTCAGATTTGAAAATTAGTATACTATAACAATGACTAATCGTTGATTACTATCTTCGGCGGTACATATACTAATCGTTGATTACAGTGCCTCAGATAAGAGACAATATTTTGCGTGATTACTTATTAGGAAGCAAAATCATTTAAAACTGTCTCAAAATAGATGCAACCCATTAATATGATAATGAATTATTACTGAGACAAGAAACTAAAAAAAAATTGCATGTCTTGGAAGCTGATATAATATCAATTAAAAATAAACACTGATTTGATGGTTCCAGCTCAAAGGAAGCATTTTATACTGGATAGATATGACCAGAATAAGGAAAAAAAAAAAGAAAAATATTTTTTCTTAGTATACTTTCGAGCTTAGGCCTTCTCCGCGGGGGTTAATGGGTCTTACCCAGCCACACAAGGCTATGAGGTGTTAATTGGTGGCTGGATTTTAGAATTTTCCTTCTTTTGGAGTGCTATCTTCACCACAAGTTTGTTCTATTTTTTCTCTTTTTGAAGCTGAAGAAATAGATTCACACTCTTTCCAAATGCATTGACTGGTGTTTGACTTAGACGTATGATAATATTTTCCATGACAATAACCGTTATAGATAGATAGATAGATAGAAAAAAAATGAGATAAATAGATAAACAGATAGATAAGAGCCGAGTGAGATAGATAGATAGATAAAAAAGAATGATATATATATATATATATATATATATATATATATATATATATATAGATAGATATGAGCTGACTGGGATAGATTGATAGATCTATAGGTAGATAGATAGATATAAACAGACTGAGATATGTAAATAGAAAGATATGAACAGATTGAAAGAAAGAACGAAAAAAAGAAAGAACGAAGCGGATAGACAGATATGAACAGATAGAAATATAAGAATAAACAGAAATAGATAGATAAATAGATAGATAAGATCAGACCGACATAAATAGATATGACCAGAAAAAGGAAAATAGATATGCGGACAGATATACAGACGGATTGATAAACAGATATATAGGTTGACAGAGAGACAGATAAGAACAGATGTGTGCATATATATATATATATATATATATATTGATATGAAAATACGGAGAAAAATAAATAGATTGATAGAAAAATAGATATGAACATACTGAGAAAAATAGATAGATAGATAGATGGATAGATAGATAGATAGATTCATATAAACGTACTGAGAAAAATAGATAGATGGATAGATAGATTTCAGTTTTACTCATGAGAGTTTCAAAAGTTGTTTTTGATTGACATGTAGGTGTAGAGATTGTTCGCGTCGATGACTTCCAAGCCACATATCCTCAGTTTTCGAATGATATGAGTTAAATATCAGAATACGAGCAAGAATTTTGATGAAAAATAAAGGAAAAAGATATTAAGATGAAATTAACTCTAACGTTCATTTTTATACCATTAATATTTGATTAGAAAACAAGACTGTTTCCCTGTTGCTCATTCTATTTCTCCTTTTTTATGGTTTATTTTTCTATCTCTTTGTATTTTATTCTTATTTATGTGTAAACTTATACTTTTATAAATGGATGGTGTGAGTTGATAATCACCATTAATATGTTACGTGGCGTATCACAACAAAATGAATATTTTAAACAAGCGGACAGAAATAGGTGATATTGGAACACTTATGTGGTGTGTCCATTTGTTGAATATTGACTTGAAGACCCTCTTTGACATGTCAATGCAGCTGCGGAAGCCGGACACTGGGAACAAAAATAAAGAGAAATGCACCAGATACCTAAAGTACAGAGGACGCAGGTGTCCCCGGTGGAAATGCCATGTAAATAGCGTGGTGGCATGCTTGAATGAGGTATGTCCACGCGTAACGTGGACATACCTCATTCAAGCATGCTAAGGCATATTTACGCTAAGGCATTATCTAAGATAGGCAAGACACCCCCAAATAGTATCTTGGTCTTAAAATTAAACTTAGTCTAATGGAGAGGTTCCTGTTCGGGAGCTATGGAGGTGTGGAGCAATCTTTCATTGCCATTACTCCCAGGTCTACTCTGATCTAGTAAGATAGTATTTATTAGGGCAGGTTAGAGGAGATGTGACCATGAGTATTTCCGTGGGTGTTTGGAATATTATATAACCAGGGAAATTTCGACCAGAAAAAGCAGAAGAAAGGAGAGAAATGCAGTTCACTGAAGATTAGTTCGTCGACTCCTGTGTGTGCAGCTCAGCCTTCTTCAACTCTCTCTTACTTTACCCGTTCGTACATTTTGGGTAATAAAAGGAAAAGAAAAGAAGCTGATTATATTTTTATACATCAGTATTGTTGTCTTTCTCTACTATACAGCACATTGTGGTGATGGTTGATCTGACGAGGGAGGGCAAACCCTAAAATGCGACACACCTCAAATGTAGGACTCTCTGTTTCATTCACTCTGTTTAGTTTCTGATGCTGTGGGAGTATGCGAAAAATGAATAACGGGCACAATGTGCTGGGTAGCGTCACTGTTCTAGTCGAAACACGGTTTTTGCCAATCTTTGAATGATACAATCGTTCCCTGTTCATGCTACGTTTTGTCTCGTTCATGTCTCCAGCCACAAAAGAGAGAAACTCGAAAAAGTCAGTTACTTTTATCGTGGTTCACAGAACAGCAAATCTCCTTTCTACTTTGTGTGGACAGCATCACTTGGACTGTTCCTGCACCCATTTATATGGCCGAACGAGTCTGATGATTTCGCCAACTTTTGGTTAATTGCTGTTTTGAGTCCAGGCTGCTAGATCAGACATATCTTGTTACAGCCAGCCTATTGGACGTGATTTTGAAGTTTATCAACACGTCTCTTTTTCAGTTACTGGTTGGCTTAGTCGGCTGGGGATGTAGAATACACCGACTGCACCTTTGTAGGGAGGTAAGATCCCCTCACCAACGAGTGTCCTGTATATGACACTAAACAGTCTGATGGTGTGGCTCCAGTAATGCTCGAGCTTTGGGGAATGCGGAGTACCCCTTTATTGTTTGAAATAGAACTGTTTAATCATTCAACTGTATGTACATAAATGACTGATGTTTAATTGAATGGCTAGTTATATATAGCACTGCTTGGGATAATTTAACTTTGTTGACTTATGCTAAACTGAATTGTTTGAAATAAAATTGTTTGATCATTTAACTGCATGTGAACAAATGGCCGATGTTTAATTGAATTGTTAGTATTAAATAGCAATACTTGAAAACATTTAACTGTGTGCAAACAAATAATTAATAATAAATTAAATTATTCGTATTTGATAGAAATAAGTGAAACCATTTAACTCTGTGCAAAAGAATGAGCTCAGGCTCGTTTAAAAATATTATCTACAAAATGTGTTTAGAAATCAAATATTTAATATATTTGTATAAAAAGGATTTAGCATTAGATAAGTAGCAATGATTGATATGCCATAAAACTAAACCAAATCAAACCAAACCAAATCCAATTGCTGCTTTTTAAAATAAAGGTTATATCGCCCGGTTTTACTTTTTTGGAAGAAGTAAACACACATTGGCAAAGTCGTCTGTGGTTGAGAGGGAATGAATCAGCAGTACAACCGTTTCTTCAAACATATGTCGCTTATTTCTTCAGAGTTTCTTTGAAAGGTTGTGGAAAAGGTGGAATTTGTGCTATATGAGGTAAAGCTAAGTTTTATCTTGGGTCATTATTATCTTCGATTTTCTTTGACTGTTTACCACTTTGGGGTTCTGACCAGCTTTATTTACAGATCTGTGACTATTTCTCTTCTTCGGAGTAACACTAGACCGGAAGTGTGTGAAAGCTAACCAGCTTTCACATACTTCCGGTCTAGTGTTACTCCGATTCTTAACTAACATATTTTATAATGAAATAGTATTATTTAAAGTCGTCATTACTCTTTTTATAAACTTCATTGTTATAGCCTGCATTCTAGTAAACTAAAGTGCAATAGAACTATTCTCGCCAACCCCCTGTGTTTACATATATTCAATTTAAAGAATGTCAGTAGTCAACGAAACAATCTATATTTTCAATCAATGGCAATTCTTAAAAAAATAATATTGTGTCATTCCTATCTGTAACGTTGAATATCTTATTTATCTAGCTATTTTCATAACAATGACACTGACTTTCAAAACTATTTTTTTTCTATTGTGTGTATTGGAAAATGTACATTTCACTTCAGTTTTCAAGTTTATGAGATCGACTGATAATGAGGTTTATCATTACTATACCAATTACATTGTAAAGTGAACACTCTGAAAATCTTGAAATATTTAAGATTAAAAAATACATGATAAAAATATGTATTTACCCAACCCTTGCATCACGGATGGGATGTGATATTAGGTCGAGTGGAGTACAGCTAGTTTGAATTCATAGTGTTTCTTCTCCTGGGCTGATTGCCAAATCAAGAATAAAGAACATAGTCTGCCCTACTATTTACCCATAGTTGGGGGAGAACAGATAGATTCATACCTTTCCTAAAGAGATAAGCACGAAGTGAAATGCAAACAGCATCGTCCAGGATTAGAACACAAGTCATTGATCCCATTTCATACGACGATAACCGTTACGCTAAGCGCGCCTAATGATAAAATGTAGCCCTTTCGGTGGGTCTTGCAATATACCGACTACATTATCTAAGATAGGCAAGACACCCCCAAATAGTATCTTGGTCTTAAAACTAAACTTAGTCTAATGGAGAGGTTCCTGTTCGGGAACTATGGAGGTGTGGAGCAATCTTTCATTGCCATTACTCCCAGGTCTACTCTGATCTAGTAAGATAGTATCTATCAGGGCCCAATCTATGGCTTAAACAGGTCTGTTTATAAACTGTTAGCATTGAATAGGGATATTTGATACCATATAACGGTAAATTATTTGTATTAAGAATTATAACAGGAAGATATATTTGTTTCCTAAGGATTATTCGTAGTAACTTGAAATCATACAACTGTGTGCAAATAGATGACTTTTATTTAATAGAAAGAATTATTGAAAACTATATAATTATTAATATTAGAAAAAAATACCTGAAGCCACACGACTGTGTGCAAATTATTTGTATTAGATATGAATACTTGATACATAACTGTGCAAACAAATGATTAGGCAAAGAAAAAAATCATCTCACTAACTTCTCAACTCAATACTATAACTGATGATGTTCCTGATCATCGAAATATTTGGAAAAACTAGCTGGGGAGTTTCGTTTCCAAATCAATTATTTATTATCTGATTACAAAAAATAAATAAATAAATACATAAAAATAAATGAAAAATGTAAAAATGGTCACGAAATTCTTTTCTCTTTCTTTTATTTCATTCGTTAAGTTTCAATTGTTTTCATTGCTTCTGTTGAAACCTTGTGAACTATTGTGACATATTTGAAACGAACTGCATTCCCAAGCTGATAGTAATTATTTCTTGCGTCCATCTTGCAAGTGATTCATTTCCAATTGAAAACTTCCAGAAATCACTTTTGAGCCACAGCGTCACTAATTCAATTCTTACAGTAGACAAAGTCTCGCAAACAACTTTTTGGTTGCCATGTTGATTTCACTCGTATACTTATTTGAAGGTTATCTGCTTGATGTGTAGAGATTACATTGTGCTGAGAATGATCTGCATTCTCGTAAGTTTGTAGCCTAATGACGAAAAAATGTTATTTTGTCAGCTTTCTTCGTTTTGGCTATAGGTCAAAAGTATTATGCCCTTAGTAAGAATCGTACTCTCTTTTCAGAATGTTGAGATTCTATTGAAATTGTGTCTATTGCCAATATAATTCCTTTTCACCTCTGTATGTTCATGAAAGCAACACTCTGCAAAACAAAATCTGTACATCCATCTACCTCCCATCTTACAAACTATTCATGTAGGACAAACTAGAGATACTGGACATTACTGTGGAAGCAAGGACAAACTTATAAGCGACGTTCTCTAATGGAGTACCACCCATGGATGCACCAGAGTTGGTCGACTAGGAAAGACATATGCATCAGCTGTGTGCGGACACTGGATGCAGTCTAGAGGACCTGCCATGAGCGATGGACAATAGGGATCGATGAGAGAGAGAGAGAGAGAGAGAGAGAGAGAGAGAGAGAGAGAGTGAGAGAGAGAGACAGAGATTCAGGGAAATTCGTGCTCTCAGTGTGACTTGATCCTATTTATCCAACCCCTCCGCTCGGGCAGGATATGACACAAGGTCAATTTTTAAGCCGAGTTTAACAGGTTTGAATTCAGAGTTTTCCTTCTCCTAGACTAGTTGCCTCACCAAGGCTGAAGAACCTAGTCTGCCCTAATATTTACCCATAGCTGGAGGGAGGATAATTGGATTCATACCTTTCCCAAAGGTAATAGTGCTATGTGAAATGCAATCAGTCTCGTCCAGAATTTGAACTCGTGTCGCCGTGTCCATTTCCTATAACCATTACACCACGGGTACCTCAGCGCGACTTGATGATGATGATGATGATGATAGATGTTAAGACAAATGAGAAAATTTTTCCGTGACTTTTTTATGGATTAATTTAAAAAGAATGTGAACTTTTTTTTTCCTCATTGTCCAAGTTGTTTGAAGTTTTCCCCATCGCAGGTCACGATTCATTTCCATTTCGTTCTTGATCTCGTCTTTTTCCATGTTGGTTCGAATCGCTTGACAATTTCATCTTATCGTTAAGGTCTTACGTGTGTTTGGATACAACTCGACAACAATATGGTTTTACCTGTTGTTTGTGGGTCTTGCGATTGTGTCTGGCTCAGCGGAATTTTTGCTTTCGGTACTCTACGATATCGTCCTTCAATCCACCTCGTTCCAGAATTACTTCGCTTCGGATGTGCTCGTTCAGTGATAGTCCCAGTATGGATCTTTCTATAACCCTTTATGTCGTAACCAGTAAGCAAACAATGCAAAGGATATTAATCATATAGATTGAATTTTACTCAATGAAAATTTCAAATAAAAATTCAGCTAAAGTTAGGTTGTTGTTTTATTTGATATACCCTAGTAAATTACAAGGGATGCTGTAATGTAATAAGCACAGCCAAGAAGTAAATGAGCTAGGAGCCATGAAGTGTATATGCTATTACACATATTTATCTCACAGTTCAATACTCTTAGTTTCCCGGATATCTTTAACCCTTAAAAAAGATCAATAAAAATTTAAAAAAAAAAAAGAAAAGAAAGAAATTCCCTTGGGTAAGTCAAGAGCTTTCCTGTATCACTCCGTACATTTTGTGTAAGAACGGTTTTTTTAATCTTTTTTAAAGACTTAAGAGAGAGAGAGAGAGAGAGAGAGAGAGAGAGAGAGAGAGAGAGAGAGAGAGAGAAAGAGACAGAGAGAGAGAGCAAAACCAACAAAAAAAACATCTAAAAAACGAGCGAACTTTTTGATCACCTGACACTATTAAGTATTGGGTGTTTACAAAAGAAATAGACATTTTACGAAAATAATTTTACATATATGTATTTTACATATATGTATACGAGCCTGTTGGCTTAGTGGGTTGAATGTTCGGCAATAGTCCGTGAGACTGGGGTTCAATCCCAGGTCGAGTCATACCAAAGACATAAAAAATGGTATTTGATGCCTCATTGCTTAACACTCAGCATTATAATGTACGGATCAAGGGTAAAGTGAAGCAATCCAGTGAAAAGAGTAGCCCCCTCTCCTACTCCTCGGTGTTGTAGCTATTGAAAAGGGAGCCTTCGGGTCACCCTTGACTAGGGTTGCCAACTTTATCAGAATGTGACACAAGGTCAATTTTTAAGTAGGATTTAACTGGTTTGAATTCAGAGTTTTCCTTTTCCTAGACTGGTTGCTTAATCAAGGCTAAAGAACCCAATCTGCCTTACTATTTACCTATTGCCGGAGGGAGAATAATTGAATTCATATTTTTCCTAAGACTATTAACGCTATTTGAAATGACAACAGCCTCTTCCAGGTTTAAACTCTGGTTCCCGTGTCTATTTCCTATGACGATAACCATTACACCAAAGTACACCCACAATTATTTTACATACATTGTCAGGGAGCCAAAAGCTAAAGTTGTTAAGAAGACATTTTGCTTACTTGAATTAAGAAAAATGAATTTTGTTTCTGTTGAGCATTGTAGAATACATTTCGGGAAATCACTGCCGAGGACGAAAACACATGTAATTTCTGTACTGTCAGACAGATACATTGACAGACAAGCAGACTGACTGACATGAACAAATTGAGATTGATAGATTTGACCAGACTGCGATAAATTGATTGGCAGATAGATTGATAGATAGAACTCATTTCGGGAAATCACAATCGACTAGACATTCCATCTACGATTAGTACTAGAAATTTGAAACAACACGATATTTGTGTAAACATAAATGTCCTGGTTGACCGTCAGTATCTAAATTAAAAAGGAGCGTGTTCGTGCCAGTTATATTATTTTCCAAGTACGAACGTATTTTGCATATAAATCCATATTTGTTAATTTCTATTATCTCAAATTTTCGATGATATATTCGAGCGTTTCACTCTCTTACCTGAAAAATCTCTGAGAAATCTGTAGTTGCAGATTCGGCTGTCGATAAATACTGTTTTCTGGCATACAAAGAAGTTAAAATAGTTTAAGTATAAGTTATTAAAAAATGGCTTCATCGTTTTCGTTTTTTTAAAAAATTCCAGTTCGTTGGAAATAGAATAAAATGTATTGTATTTTAAATTGATCGAGAAAGCAAACTAGAAAATAGTATCATAATTATTACTTCTATAAGTTTCTTTTAGTATAGACTGCAGAATATTTTAACCCGAGAGATATTCTGAAACTTCCCATATTTCTAAGTAGAAGAAATAGTGCTTATAAACATAAAAAAAAAACAACAACAAAACAATTGATAGAATGAATAAACACGCGCTTAAATCAATTTTTCCAAGCGGAAAATGATTTGTCAAAAGTTTCTATCTTGGCGCATATATACATTATATATGATATAAAAACTCGACAATAAAGAAAGGAAAATATAACTGAAGAGTTCGTGGATGTAATTGCACAGAGATAAATTATATATATTGTCTTGAAAAAGACAACGTTAGGACCAGTAAGAGATCGATCATCAGCTAAAATCTATTAAATCTTTTTTTTATTTCGATCGTTATGATCAAAAAATGTCTTCATATTTTATCAAACAATCAATCTTTCCTTGTTTCAGAGGAAAGTGGTTTTTAAGGTGGATCAGAAATCATTTAAATTAGAATAATGTTAACGTTTACGATAGAAATGTAAAATCCCCAGCGATATTCCGTGGTATGTTCTGGAGAGTGTGGTGTAGCTCTTCATTGCTATTACTCCCAGATCCACACTGTTTGTAACTGTTAGGGTCCCACCTTTGAGTTAAATATATCTATTTGAGAATTAATACAGCATAGTTTGGTTGGGTTTCTTTGGTTTAATGGCATATAAACCTTTGTAGGTTATTTAATGCCAAAGCTATCCTTCTAGAAGAACAACAGTAATACTATATAACCTGTAGCTGGGAGGATAAGGGAGTTCATACCTTTTCCAAGGGTATTTATCCGAAAGTGTACGTAATAGCGCGACTGGAGTTCGAACTCGCTTACTACGATTCCGCAGTCCATGGCTTTAACCATTACACCAGTCGGTGTATTCTACAGCCGCAGCCGACTGGGCAAGACTTTGGTATTAAAAAATCTGACAGGGGTTGACATGCCGTCAAACCAAACAACTGGCACTAACAAATTCACATTATATATATATATATATATATATATATATATATATATATATATAAACAAAAACTTCAGATTCTCGAAGCATTACATATCAGAAACCTACAGCCAACACTTAATAGAATTAATTTTCAAACCAGTGCTAATGTACTTAAATGTCTTTAGCTACTGGCACTAAATATAGAATCACATTCAAAAACAAACGCCACAACCTTCAACGGCAAAGACGCCCTTACACAGTTGTAATATGCTAAAACAAAAGTTACATCACTTTTGTAGTAGATCCTCCCCTGATGATGGCCCAAAGTCGGGCAGAAAGTACTAGGGATACATGCAACTATGGACAATACATAAATCAATTCCCCCAGAATACAATAAAAGTAATACGGGAATTCGAACGGATCCAAAAGAAAATA
This sequence comes from Sepioteuthis lessoniana, assembly GCA_963585895.1. Classification (NCBI taxonomy): domain Eukaryota; kingdom Metazoa; phylum Mollusca; class Cephalopoda; order Myopsida; family Loliginidae; genus Sepioteuthis; species Sepioteuthis lessoniana. The sequence goes on from OY757913.1 coordinate 30,843,152, forward strand.
TGTAGACATAAAATGTCTATTATGTTTAATGAAATTTGCATTAACGAAGAAATGCTGCCTAAATATACATATTTTAAACTTCATGATCCTGCAGCTCATAAATATAACAGCACTTTGGAATACAGACGTGATCTCGTGAAGAGACAAATTACACTCTGTAAGAATAACATCCATTCACTCAACCTTGAATCACAAAAAATACGAGACAAACTTGAAAGCTCTATTACACCTGCACAACTCCACGAACTAGATAACAGACTTTCCGTAATCATTAACAAAAGTGATTACGACCACAAACTTAGGAGGCTGACAATGCACCTTTCAGACACAAGTTCAATAGCTCAACATTTAAAAAAACATTCATGCCCAACGACACAGCTACGGAAAATTCTCACCGACAACACAACAATATTAGAACATCAAAATAATAAACAAAAACTTCAGATTCTCGAAGCATTACATATCAGAAACCTACAGCCAACACTTAATAGAATTAATTTTCAAACCAGTGCTAATGTACTTAAATGTCTTTAGCTACTGGCACTAAATATAGAATCACATTCAAAAACAAACGCCACAACCTTCAACGGCAAAGACGCCCTTACACAGTTGTAATATGCTAAAACAAAAGTTACATCACTTTTGTAGTAGATCCTCCCCTGATGATGGCCCAAAGTCGGGCAGAAAGTACTAGGGATACATGCAACTATGGACAATACATAAATCAATTCCCCCAGAATACAATAAAAGTAATACGGGAATTCGAACGGATCCAAAAGAAAATATGTAGACATAAAATGTCTATTATGTTTAATGAAATTTGCATTAACGAAGAAATGCTGCCTAAATATACATATTTTAAACTTCATGATCCTGCAGCTCATAAATATAACAGCACTTTGGAATACAGACGTGATCTCGTGAAGAGACAAATTACACTCTGTAAGAATAACATCCATTCACTCAACCTTGAATCACAAAAAATACGAGACAAACTTGAAAGCTCTATTACACCTGCACAACTCCACGAACTAGATAACAGACTTTCCGTAATCATTAACAAAAGTGATTACGACCACAAACTTAGGAGGCTGACAATGCACCTTTCAGACACAAGTTCAATAGCTCAACATTTAAAAAAACATTCATGCCCAACGACACAGCTACGGAAAATTCTCACCGACAACACAACAATATTAGAACATCAAAATAATAAACAAAAACTTCAGATTCTCGAAGCATTACATATCAGAAACCTACAGCCAACACTTAATAGAATTAATTTTCAAACCAGTGCTAATGTACTTAAATGTCTTTAGCTACTGGCACTAAATATAGAATCACATTCAAAAACAAACGCCACAACCTTCAACGGCAAAGACGCCCTTACACAGTTGTAATATGCTAAAACAAAAGTTACATCACTTTTGTAGTAGATCCTCCCCTGATGATGGCCCAAAGTCGGGCAGAAAGTACTAGGGATACATGCAACTATGGACAATACATAAATCAATTCCCCCAGAATACAATAAAAGTAATACGGGAATTCGAACGGATCCAAAAGAAAATATGTAGACATAAAATGTCTATTATGTTTAATGAAATTTGCATTAACGAAGAAATGCTGCCTAAATATACATATTTTAAACTTCATGATCCTGCAGCTCATAAATATAACAGCACTTTGGAATACAGACGTGATCTCGTGAAGAGACAAATTACACTCTGTAAGAATAACATCCATTCACTCAACCTTGAATCACAAAAAATACGAGACAAACTTGAAAGCTCTATTACACCTGCACAACTCCACGAACTAGATAACAGACTTTCCGTAATCATTAACAAAAGTGATTACGACCACAAACTTAGGAGGCTGACAATGCACCTTTCAGACACAAGTTCAATAGCTCAACATTTAAAAAAACATTCATGCCCAACGACACAGCTACGGAAAATTCTCACCGACAACACAACAATATTAGAACATCAAAATAATAAACAAAAACTTCAGATTCTCGAAGCATTACATATCAGAAACCTACAGCCAACACTTAATAGAATTAATTTTCAAACCAGTGCTAATGTACTTAAATGTCTTTAGCTACTGGCACTAAATATAGAATCACATTCAAAAACAAACGCCACAACCTTCAACGGCAAAGACGCCCTTACACAGTTGTAATATGCTAAAACAAAAGTTACATCACTTTTGTAGTAGATCCTCCCCTGATGATGGCCCAAAGTCGGGCAGAAAGTACTAGGGATACATGCAACTATGGACAATACATAAATCAATTCCCCCAGAATACAATAAAAGTAATACGGGAATTCGAACGGATCCAAAAGAAAATATGTAGACATAAAATGTCTATTATGTTTAATGAAATTTGCATTAACGAAGAAATGCTGCCTAAATATACATATTTTAAACTTCATGATCCTGCAGCTCATAAATATAACAGCACTTTGGAATACAGACGTGATCTCGTGAAGAGACAAATTACACTCTGTAAGAATAACATCCATTCACTCAACCTTGAATCACAAAAAATACGAGACAAACTTGAAAGCTCTATTACACCTGCACAACTCCACGAACTAGATAACAGACTTTCCGTAATCATTAACAAAAGTGATTACGACCACAAACTTAGGAGGCTGACAATGCACCTTTCAGACACAAGTTCAATAGCTCAACATTTAAAAAAACATTCATGCCCAACGACACAGCTACGGAAAATTCTCACCGACAACACAACAATATTAGAACATCAAAATAATAAACAAAAACTTCAGATTCTCGAAGCATTACATATCAGAAACCTACAGCCAACACTTAATAGAATTAATTTTCAAACCAGTGCTAATGTACTTAAATGTCTTTAGCTACTGGCACTAAATATAGAATCACATTCAAAAACAAACGCCACAACCTTCAACGGCAAAGACGCCCTTACACAGTTGTAATATGCTAAAACAAAAGTTACATCACTTTTGTAGTAGATCCTCCCCTGATGATGGCCCAAAGTCGGGCAGAAAGTACTAGGGATACATGCAACTATGGACAATACATAAATCAATTCCCCCAGAATACAATAAAAGTAATACGGGAATTCGAACGGATCCAAAAGAAAATATGTAGACATAAAATGTCTATTATGTTTAATGAAATTTGCATTAACGAAGAAATGCTGCCTAAATATACATATTTTAAACTTCATGATCCTGCAGCTCATAAATATAACAGCACTTTGGAATACAGACGTGATCTCGTGAAGAGACAAATTACACTCTGTAAGAATAACATCCATTCACTCAACCTTGAATCACAAAAAATACGAGACAAACTTGAAAGCTCTATTACACCTGCACAACTCCACGAACTAGATAACAGACTTTCCGTAATCATTAACAAAAGTGATTACGACCACAAACTTAGGAGGCTGACAATGCACCTTTCAGACACAAGTTCAATAGCTCAACATTTAAAAAAACATTCATGCCCAACGACACAGCTACGGAAAATTCTCACCGACAACACAACAATATTAGAACATCAAAATAATAAACAAAAACTTCAGATTCTCGAAGCATTACATATCAGAAACCTACAGCCAACACTTAATAGAATTAATTTTCAAACCAGTGCTAATGTACTTAAATGTCTTTAGCTACTGGCACTAAATATAGAATCACATTCAAAAACAAACGCCACAACCTTCAACGGCAAAGACGCCCTTACACAGTTGTAATATGCTAAAACAAAAGTTACATCACTTTTGTAGTAGATCCTCCCCTGATGATGGCCCAAAGTCGGGCAGAAAGTACTAGGGATACATGCAACTATGGACAATACATAAATCAATTCCCCCAGAATACAATAAAAGTAATACGGGAATTCGAACGGATCCAAAAGAAAATATGTAGACATAAAATGTCTATTATGTTTAATGAAATTTGCATTAACGAAGAAATGCTGCCTAAATATACATATTTTAAACTTCATGATCCTGCAGCTCATAAATATAACAGCACTTTGGAATACAGACGTGATCTCGTGAAGAGACAAATTACACTCTGTAAGAATAACATCCATTCACTCAACCTTGAATCACAAAAAATACGAGACAAACTTGAAAGCTCTATTACACCTGCACAACTCCACGAACTAGATAACAGACTTTCCGTAATCATTAACAAAAGTGATTACGACCACAAACTTAGGAGGCTGACAATGCACCTTTCAGACACAAGTTCAATAGCTCAACATTTAAAAAAACATTCATGCCCAACGACACAGCTACGGAAAATTCTCACCGACAACACAACAATATTAGAACATCAAAATAATAAACAAAAACTTCAGATTCTCGAAGCATTACATATCAGAAACCTACAGCCAACACTTAATAGAATTAATTTTCAAACCAGTGCTAATGTACTTAAATGTCTTTAGCTACTGGCACTAAATATAGAATCACATTCAAAAACAAACGCCACAACCTTCAACGGCAAAGAAGCCCTTACACAGTTGTAATATGCTAAAACAAAAGTTACATCACTTTTGTAGTAGATCCTCCCCTGATGATGGCCCAAAGTCGGGCAGAAAGTACTAGGGATACATGCAACTATGGACAATACATAAATCAATTCCCCCAGAATACAATAAAAGTAATACGGGAATTCGAACGGATCCAAAAGAAAATATGTAGACATAAAATGTCTATTATGTTTAATGAAATTTGCATATATATATATATATATATATATATATATATATATATATGTGTGTGTGTGTGTGTGTGTGTGTGTGTGTGTACATATATCTGTGACGCAAATGGAAGAAAACTCAACGCATAGTTATAGTGCCACTATAAATTTTATTTTGTCGAGTTTTTTTCTTGTCTCATCAGATAGCATACACACTTATTTTTAGGAGTGAAATCAGCATATATATATATATATATATATATATATATATATATATATATATATATGTGTGTGTGTGTGTGTGTGTGTGTGTGTGTGAAAAGAAAAAACGAAAATTCTAAACCCATAGTCTCTAGACACTAACTGGATATATATATATATATATATATATATATATATATATATATATACGTGTGTGTGTGTGTGTGTGTGTACAATATATATCAAATCAGATATAAAACAGGACAAAAATTCACTACTCAGATTTTCACACTTTTGATCCTCAGGTGAGTTAGTTTAATGTGTTGAATACTGACTCATTATAGTCGTAACTTTTTATCCTGTTTTACCTCTTATTTTATACTTGAAATAAATTGCTCTGCATCTTCGTGCATTCGAGCTCTGTAAAGATTTTACACGTTGAAAACGCTTTTACCATTATTTTTAAAAATAGTAATCCTAATTATATGAGTGTGTGTGTGTGTGTGTGTGTGTGTGTGTGTGTGTGTGTGTGTGTGTGTGTGTGTGTGTGTGTGTGTGTGTGTGTGTATCACCTGACCCTCAGCTCCATTATATATGAACGAGGTGTAATATAAAAGTACCGAGATTGAAACTCATTTTGTCTTATTTGTAAAGAAAACAAATACAGTTTGTATGCGCAGGCACAGAATTCTAAGGAAGAGAAAGGAAACAATTAAAAAAAAAAAAGAGATAAATTGAACTGGGGGTGCACACCAAAATTTTTGTGGGCTTTTATATCATTAATATATATATATATATATATATATATATATATATATATATATAGATAGGAAATGTCTCAATTATGTATTATTACCTAATAGAATATTTCTATCATACTTGATAAGAAAAAAGGCAGTGTTTGTTTTTCTTTGCGTATAATCTCACATTAATAAAAGAACTGATGCCCTAATATACAATACTTCACGAATTTGATATTCTTAAGATATATATCTAAATTTTATTTGAGATTGACAGATTGATTTAAACGGTATATCAACCCGTCTCGGGTTATTTTATGCCTAGAGGTTAGGGAATCGCGTTCATTATACGTTCATATATTTTTTGTGTAATTGATATTTTTGGGACACGGTTCCATCGAATATAAATAATTTCTAAACAGATATATTAAAAGTATTGGTGAGACCCAAACAGATGCAAGTACACCTGTTCAGAGTTGACCCTGGAGTAATAGCAATAACGAGGCACTCCATTCTTCCCATATCACATGGGATAAAGCCAGTGTAATCTAAAACCCCCCTATATATATATATATATATATATATATATATATACCGAGCCAGTTTCTTTCTTATATTTTCATAAATAAACTTGCATACATGCACACATACATATGCACACGCACATTCTCTCTGTTTCGCTGTTTCATTCCCACATACATACATACACATGCCAATTCAGACCAACGTACCAACACGCACGTGATAATTCTGTTGATATTACACGAATACGTACACATGAAAGACCACTCGTGTTGAAACACGTGCTCTCTCCGACCTCATTCGCTAAAAATACTTTCGACCAACTGACACATCTTTTTGCTTTTTTTTTTTTCCTTCGGTAACAGACAATCCGGCTACGGATTCTGTGCTTCCTATTAGAAACAATTAGAAAAATATTGGGCAACGGTGTTTGACAGATGAAATAAATATGAAAAGCGCCAGATTTGTTTATTTTCATTTTATGTTTTTTTTCTTCTGCTGAACGTTCATGCAAATGTATGAGGCGTATGGAGTTACTTATTTTTGACTGTCAGCATCAAAAAGATGTTAACGCCAAATTGAAGCGACTGAAAATGTTCAGCGCACACAGTTATCAACATGATGAGCTCTGGAGCAAGATAAGACAGAAGCGTCCAATATTAGAGTCGAGAAGCTAAAATAAATAAATAAATAAATAAAATAAAAAGTAGATTAAAATTCTACCGATTGGATCGTGATAAAAATTGCCGTAAATATTCTTAAAAACTTATTCTACGCTATGGAAAACTTGCATAAAAAGAATCAAGGATAACAAAAGTTATTAAGTATCACTTTGCACCTACAGATTTTTATTTATTTTTCAACTGTGGTTGGAGATAGATAGATAGATAGATAGAGAGAGAGAGAGAGAGAGAGAGAGAGAGAGAAGGAGAGAGGTAGAGAGAGAGAGAAATTTTAATTTCTATGATAAATAGATTGATTGGCCAATCAGCAAGGACTTATACACATCAGTTTTGTACGGACACTGGATGCAGTTTAAGGACCAAGAGCAATAGACAACCGGGATTGATGGCGTTTGTGATTGTGTGAGTGTTTATGTGTTTGTGTCAGTGTGTGTGTGTGTGTGAGAGAGAGAGAGAGAGAGAGAGAGAGAGAGAAAGAGAGATAGATAGATAGATAGAGAGAGAGAGAGAGAGAGATTTTATTTCAATGATTGATAGATTTGATTGATTGATTTTAACGGCAAATCAATCCGTCTGGGGGTTATTGTATGCTTAGTAGTTAGGGAATTGTGCACATTGTACGTTCATATTTACATTTTTGTGCAGTTCCTTCGGTTTTCGCACACGGTTACTTGATATAAAGTATCCCTATCTTATGCTAAGAATTTGAAAATGAATCGATTTAACTTCTAACAGGTGCCACCACTCAAAGTCAGATAAGACTTGAAAGTAATGACAATGAAGAGGCACTCCACATTCCACAAATTTCTGAACAGGAGCCTCACCACCAGATACAGTTTAGTATCATACTCAGGACACAGTTGCTAAGAGACAGTTCTCCCACCTTTTTTTCTTATTAACAATTGCGAAGCCGGTTTTTCATTTTCCTTACAAAATGGCGGAACTGGTACTTAGTAAACAATTACAGCTCCAAGTAACAATTCTAAATAGGCTGATAGGGAATTGCAGCATCCTCGACCCTCCGAAAATGTTTGCAATACTCTGCTTGTACATTTCCACGATTAACTATTTTATCTATTTTAACCTTATATATACTATCAAATTATTGATGCGTATTCCCAAGTTATATTATCATTTACCTCAATGATTTAACCGAATAAACTTTCAATCTAATTTCCTGAATTCGCGCGATTTGAAATTGCGACTTTTTGTGTATTGATCACTATTATTTTACCTTTACTCGACTGATGGCATCATCAATCATCTAATTATTTACCCGTGATAAAATTTATAAGACAACTTTCTCTATCCGACAAAATAATACTGAGTTAGTTGGAGCTGTAGAATACACCGACTGCATCTCTGCTGAGGGGTAAGGCTCCCCCAACGAGTGTCCTGGATATGACACTAAATAATCTCATGGTAAAGCTCCTGTAATACTTGAGCTTTGGGAGATGCAGAATACTCCATCATTGCCATCGCACTAAGGTTCTCTCTGACCAGGAGTGGTAGGACCTGAAAGGGTCCTCCCTATGGGTCAAATAGAACTGTTTGACATTAAAACTGTGCAAACAAATTACTTATGCTAAATTGAAATGTTAGAAATAGCACTGTCAGATCATTTAACTGTGTATAAGCAAATGATTGATGTTTAATTGAATTGTTAGTGATATATTGTAATACTTGGAACAATTTAACTGTGTGCAAACGAATCAGTAATGTTAAATAGAACAATTAGTGTTAAATAGCAATACTTGTAACCACTTTTCTGTGTGCAAATAAATGATTAATATTGAATAGAATTATAATTGTTAGATAGCAATAATTGAACCATTTAACAGTGTTGAAACAATAACAATACTAGTGTGAAAACAAATTAGTTTTAAATCATTTAAAAATGAAATTACCTACAAACTCTATGTGCAAATAAATGACTGATGTTAAATTATGACTGTTATATGGCAATACTTGAAACCATTTGTGTGCAAAAAAATGATTAATAATAAATAGAATCATTCGTATTAGATAGCAATACTTAAAACTAATTAACTATTTGCAAAAAAAGGGCCCAGACTCGTTTAAAATATCTATGAAATGTGTTTACAAATCATATATATCTAATATATATGTATAAACAGTATTTGGCATTAAATAACCTTCCATAGTTGAAATACCATAAAACCAAACCAAGCAAAATCAAAATTGGTCAAAACAAAGAGAAGTGTTTATTTATGAAGTGCTACATATTTATATTTTGACCCCTCTGCAGAGATGCAGTCGGTGTATTCTACGACCCCAGCCAATTTTGGCTTGAACTCCTGGTATGTTTAGTTTCGAAGAAAATTAACATAAAAAATGTCATGGTTGTACTTATTTTCAAGTGATATGGTAGAACAGAATCTGTTTGTTATTAAACATCTGACTTCGTCCAGTCTTAAAGAACAAAGGAGTAAAAATAAAACGAATTTCACCGATTGAATCAAGATAAAAATTCCTGGAGATATTTGTAAGAATTTATTCTTCAATATGGCTAACTTGAATAAAAAAAGAACCAAGGATAAAGCACGTTATAAAGTATCATCTCTAAATAACTATACCCTGACCAATTCTTATTTATTAAAAGAATTTAATTTCAATATCATCATCATCAGGTCGTGCTGATTGCACGGATTTCCCCGACTCTCTCTCTCTCTCATTCGTCCTTATCATCCATCGCACCCGTCAGGTCTTCCAGACTGTCTCCGCACAGAGCTGTTGTAGGTAAGTTCTTGTTGGTCGGCCAATATAGTAAAGTTGGCGACCGTTGTCGAGGGTGACCCGAAGGCTCCCTTTTCGATAGCTACTACACCAAAGTGTAGGGGAGGGCCCTACTCCTTTCCCTGGATTTCTCCACTTTACCCTTGATACGTAACTTATAATGCTGAGTGTTAAGCAGGGGGGTATCAAGTACCATTTTCTGAGTCTTTGGTATGACTCGACCTGGAGATTGAACCCAGGTCTCCCGGACCATTGGCAAACACTTAAACCATTATGGTTTCTTTGTTTAATGGCTGTTTTAACTGTGTGTAAACAAAATCTATTCTTATACTAAACTGAATCGTTTGAATTAGAACTGTTGGAATAAATTGAATTGCTTGAAATAGAAATGTTTTTGACAATTAAAATGTGTACCCATGCTAAACTGAATTGTTTGAAATAGAACTGATCATTCGTATAAAAATGAATTTGGCATTAAATAACCTACAATGGTTGATATGTCATAAAACCCAACCAACCAACCATTTGTTTAATGGCATATCAACCTTTGTGCGTTATTTAAGGTCAAAGCCGTTCTTCTAGAAGAACAGAAGTGATACTATCTAACTCATAGCGTAAGGATAAGGGGATTTATATCTTTCCCAAAAATATTATCCCGAAAGTGAATGTAATAGTGCGACTGGAATTCGATCTCGATTACTCCGATATCGCAGTCCAGGACGTTAAGCACTACGTCATACAGAATCCTCCATACAATAATATCGTATCAAGTTTTTCTATCTAATGTTCAGGATTTTCGAACAGATCTATTTGATATACAGTCGGGACCCTAACAGATTCTTCTACTCGAAGTCAGAGTGGACCGGGGTATAATAGTAATGAAGAGGTGCTTCTCACATCCAGAATTGGAGCCTCGCTGCCAGATGACGTTTTGCAACATACCCATAACATACCTTTACTTTTTACTCCTCTACAGGAGATACAGTCAGCCAACAGGGCTACTTTCTATCGGAGTTAACCAAATTAAACTTACATCGCTGATGTAACCAAATTAAACTTACATTAAACTTAAAAGAGTCAACCAAATTAAACTTACATTCTTGCCCAATTTTCATTGGTCTAGAACAACAGGTTCATTGGCAAAAGTTAGTCTAGCTTTTTGATTCTTCTTGGTGATGAGTGGTTTGATGACAAGGGTAACGCGTATAAAGCCTCAAAACCGATGCGACACTATATATAGAAACACTTTCTGATCAAATTCTTTGGTTACCTGAGGTGCAATATCTGCTTCTGTTATAAATATATATATCCAGCTTTTATCCTCTGTCAAACAATCACTTCCTGCACAACATAGAAAATACCTACAAATGTAAATTGCATGGCAAGCTAAGATATACATCAATTGTTTATGGTCGACAGTTTAAAGAAATATGTACATATATATGCAGACTTCGTTAGAGACATATATATATATATATATACTGGGTGGGAAGCAAAATTAGGAATATTCTCGTATAATAATAAACGACTCTATTATAAAACAAGATTAACTTTGATTTAAAAAAACAAACTACAAAATAAGAAGATAGACACAAACTCAATATGGCTGCCATTTTTTTCAATTATTGTATCAACACGTTTTTGAAACGATTTACATGCCTTCAAAATAAATTCTTCAGACATTTTATGCCATTCCTCCTCAATAGCAGTCTTAAACGAGCCAATATTTGGATGGGAAGTTGCATTTGTTTTTTTGTTTTTTAAACGCCCCACATAGCGTAATCAAGGGGTTAAGGTCTGGGCTTGATGGAAGCCACAAAGAAATTCCAATTATTTCGGAATTTTTTTTTGGTTTGGTTTCGGTGTTAACCGAATCATACATTTTTTGTTGTTTCTTTTCGTGCTTACTCATATTGGGCTGAATTTTAACGAAAAAGTGTTTGAACAATAGAGCTCATCATGAAAATTTAGATTTATCACGTTTTTTTTCTCAAAAAATGAACTAATCAAACTAAAAACATAAACGCTTTAAAAATCATTTCATATTTTGCTTCCGCATCCTATATATATATATATATATATATATATATATATATATATATATGAATAGATGAATATTTCTGTGTTTTTCTGCACCCATGTAAACATCTAAATGGCCCTCATCATCTTAAATCATTAATTCATATCAATATTAATATATGTATTTACCCAACACCGCCACACAAGCAAGATACGACAAACGGTCAGTTTTCAAGCAGAGTTTAACAAGTTAGAATTCAAAGTTTTTCTTCTCTTAGACTGGTCACCATACCAAGGTTAAAGAGCCTAGTCTGCCCTACTATTCACCCCTAATTGGAGGGAGAATGATTGGATGCATACCTTTCCAAGGGTATTATATACTAGGGAAAATACAAATAGCTTTGACCAGGATTTGAACTCAGGTTGCCATGTCCATTTCCTTCGACGATAACCATTGTACCACGAACAAAACGTATTGTTTTATGTGGCCACCATGGCTGTCTTAAATTACTTAAAGGAGACAATATCACCATAAAGCTTGAATTTTCTATAAGTTACACTTTAGATCTATTAACTTTTTATGATAGTAGAAACTGTCACTCCTTGAACGGTCCATATAGAACCATAGGGATAAATAAGATTTTTATCTGGGGGAATAAAAGCATAGGGGTCCACAGGTACTGAATCTACTCGTTTGCATTTATAAATAACAACTTGTTTATCTTTATAAGTCACATGAAGAAACTTCAAGATGATTTGAAAGCTCTATTCAAAGATCTTCTAAACATGGAAATTCCTTAATGGATAATTTCTCCATTTGATGTTGAAGTGGAAATTTCAAATTTTGACACCTTTTGTTTTCTAATATTGGACATCATTTCATCATTCTTTCTCGCTTGCTGATACGTATAATGTACAGAACAGTTTATATATATGTGTATGTGTGTGTTTGCATATATATCGGCAACAGTCCTTCTTTTAAGCATGTTTGATTAAATGATGAAGACATATTTTATCTAGATAATTTTATCAGGATCCTTTCGAGTTTCCTGACAAGTGTTTTGGTTTTTGGTTGAAGTTGGTTGATGAATTTACCGGAAAAGTCCCCAGCGCTTTTGGACCTTTTATAGACCATCATCAGGGGTTGTTTGTCGGTGTTTTTTTTTTCTTCTTTTTTTTTTTAAGTTTTTAGTTTTTTTCTATAACATTGCAAATATTACACAAGCGCACAGATGGATTAAACTGAGATACTGGTGACATCGAACAAATTTAAAATAGAACGCTATAAACGGAAATAGAACATTATCAAGAGAAATAGAATATATATAAAAAAAACTAAAGGCATTTCAAAACATTGTCACTATTTTCAAAATTAATTCTATTAATTCTATTTTTTTTTGTTTTTATATATAAAGCTTCTTGGATTTGTAGTCGTAGCTTATTAATTTCGTATGCTATTATAGTCATGTTTTCAACTAGAATTTTTCGAAATTTGGATTTGGGAATAGAGTGGCTTCTTAGATGTAGGGCTATGGAGCTAGAATCGTTAAGATGCATAGTGAAACGTCTTGAAAGTGCCGTAGTGGTAAGCACAACGTACGTATTATTTTCATCGGAGACGCGGTCTCTATCTCGCTCTTTCTCTCTCTCTCAATATATATATATATATATATATATGTATATATATATATATATAGAAAGAGAGAGAGAGAGTGAGAGGAAGGTTTGGTTTGGTTTGGTTTCTCTTGTTTAATAGCCTATCAGGCTTCGTGGGTTATTTAATCCTCATAGAAGAACAGTAACAGTACTATCTTAACCATTGCTGAGAAGATAAGTGGGGGATCATACCTTTCCTGATGGTATTAGTCTGAAAGTGAACGTAATAGCGCAGGTGGAGTTCGAACTCACTCACTACAATGTCGGAGGTCAACACGTTAGTCACTACATCACGGGAACCCCATCTCTTACTCATAGTGAGGAAGGTCTGCGTAGCACCAGCGACATTTTTGGATGTTTTGATAACAGACGGGTGCAAAAGTGTGGCAAAGATTCTGCTGAACAACACTCTTCATGTTTTGAATTTAGAGTTTTTTCTTTCTCCTAGATTGGTTTCCCCACCAAGGCTACAGAACACTATATATATATATATATATATATGTGTGTGTGTGTGTGTGTGTGTGTGTGTGTGAATAATTATCAACACTTCTAGTACAATAGCACAGTAAAGAAAAACATGAAGGAAGTGCATACAATTATTGATCAAAATTTAGGACTCCTCCTCCTCCTCCTCAGAGAGAGAGAGAGAGAGAGAGAGACAGAGAGAGAGAGAGAGAGAGAGAGAGAGAGAGAGAGAGAGAGAGAGAGAGAGGGGGGAGAGATTAGCGTAAAGAATTACGTAATCGATATTAAGACATTGATAGTTACAGGGAGATGCAAGCCGACAGATTTACACAATGACACACGTGTCGGATAGACATGAATGGTGATGTCCATGAGAGATGGACAAATAGATTACAGATAGACACGAACAGATTGTGGTAAACGGATATTAAAAGACGGACTGAAGTAGAATAAGAGAAGACATATTCGAACCGGGCCGGGTCGATACAAACAATGCAATTGACAGGTACGGATTGTAATAGCCTATTGTTATGAAAAGACAGGGGCGGATTGAAATTGATAAATGCAAGTTGACTGAGTTATACAGATAAATATATTGAAGTTGACATATAGAGTTGTAGATACGTACATATCAGTTTTCTGGGTATGACACTAAACTGAATCAGGTGGTGAGGCTTCAGTTCTGGACTACCTTCTTATTGTTATTACAATCAGGTTTCATTCTCACCTGGAGTGGTACTACCTGCTTGTATTCCATCCGTGATTCAGACACATCTTTTTTAAAATTATTAGTTTTGGATAGGAATAATTGATACCATATATCTGTGCAGAAATAAATGATTATTAAACTAGCTGTTTGAAACTATCGGACTGTGTATAAATTATTATCATTTGAAAGAAATACTAGAAACCATAAAACTGTGTGCATATAAATGGTTTTCACTAATAAAAAATAAAGTGTGATTAAAAAGCGATTTTAATCAAATGTCGAAAATATAAATAAGTGTGATTATAATCAAACATTTACAAGTAAATAAAATCTTGGCATTAAATAATGTTATGCTGTTAAATAAACCAAACAAAAGTAAACCTGATAGGATCCTATTTATGGGTCAAATAGAAGTAAAATGTGTACTTAAGCTAAACTGAATTGTTTGAAATAGAACTGTTTTTTATATTGAAAGTGTTTTACTAATCTGAATATCTTGAAATAAAAATGTTTTTGACAATTAAGTTGTGTACTTATGCTAAATTGAATTGTTTGAAATAGAACTGCTTATTTGCATAAAAACGGATTTGGTATTAAATAACCTACAAAGGTTAATATATATATATATATATATATATAAACGATGAAGAAACCACAGGTCGAAAGCAACCCCCATAGAATCCCTAAAGATTTCGGAGTGCATCAAGTAAGAACTATCTGACAAATTCTTTTTGCTATTGATAATAATGTTTTCTAAAGTCTGAAATAACATTTCATGATTATTTTTTTAATTTCAGACGCAAGAGCAGCATGAATCTTTATCGTTTAGTTATGGGAATCGTTTCACTAAGAGTAGTGGGGGGTGGAATTACACATGGTGCTGGACTGTAACATCATAGTAAACGGTTCGAACTCCAGTCGTTCTATTACGCTCACTTCCGGACTAATACTCTTATATGAAACCCGTTATTCTCAACTTAAATGAGTTATACTACTATTCTTTTCCAAGGATGGCTTTGGCATTAAATAACCCATGAAGGTTGATATGCCATTAAACAAAGAAAGCAAGCCAAAAAATCTAAGAGCAGTGGTAGAGTTTGAAAAGCAACAAATTACAAGGAACAGGAAATTCTATTAAAATAATGACGAATACACCTGAAGAGGGACGGAGAATCCACTAGTTGAACTAGATGATAAAAAAAAAAAGAAATAAAAAAGAAATACTAAAAGAAATAAGAGAATATTCATATGAATAATTTGTGGGATATTGCTAAAGGAAAATCGAATTTAATTACCATCAACTCACATATAGCCAAGTGGGGTTTAAAATACGTTGACATTATCCCCCCGCAGAGGGGTGTTCAGAGTATAACACTAAATCGCATCTGATGGTGAGGCACCAGTTTTGAAGATCTAGGGAGTGTGAAGTACCTCTTTATGGCCATTACTCCTAGGTCCACTTGGAACCGGAGTGGTGATACCTGCTAGGGTCCTATCTATGGATAAAATAGATCAGTTTGAAAATTATTTGTATTCGATAGGACAGCGCGCAAAAAAAAATTTTTTAGAAAAACTGCACAAAAATCTAAATATGACCGTACAATGAATGTGATTCTTTAACCCCGAGGGATAAAATAGCTCTAGATGGGTCGACAGGCCATTAAGATTAATCAATCAATCAGTTCAGTCGATGCGTGATTTTATCGATGCAGGGGTGTATGCGTTTATTTACACATGTGATTACGCATGCGCAGTTGAGTATTTTCTTATGTACAATTATATGTGTCGATGTACTGATCAGACGGCTGAGAAGTTGTTCTGAAAAACATTGAGTCTTTGAATCGAATGCCAATGCTTTTTGCCAATTGGCCAAATGTTGGTGGTCCGGTTATGTTTATCAACCACCCTTCCAACCCTGGTGTGGTTTTGACGGTCTTGGCAGTTCGTGGGGGGTGAGAAAGATGTGCTTTAGTAATTACGGAGTTGGATTAGCTCATTGGCCACACGCATTCACCCAAACATAAGCGCAATAAAAAAAGCACAGACTTATATTGGTATAAGTACGTATATATTGAGAAAGACAGAGTATAAGTTTTCGGTAGATATAAAAGGTCTGTCTGTTAAGTAATGGGACTGATGGTGTTAAACATTTTCATTATCAACTTAAAAACAAATCAATTTTATCTCCTTCAAAACACATGGACGAACACAATATTATCACTCCTGAGAATAGTACTGAAATGCTTCAACTGACATTGCCCAACCCAGTCGGCTGGGACTGCAAAATTCATCGACTTCATCTCTGCAGAGGGGTAACCCCCCCAATGAGTGTCCTGGATATGACATTAAACAATCTGATGGCGAGGCTGCAACCCGAGAACTTTGAAGAATATGGAGTACCATTCATTGCCATTGCTCCCAGCTCCACTCTGACTCGGAGTAGTAGCACCTGATATGGTCCTCTCTATGTGTCAAATAGAACTATGTAGGATTTAAACTGCGTGCAAACAAATATTTTACGGGAAATCGAATTGTTAGAAATATAACTATTTGACCATTTAACTTGACGTAAACAAATGATTAATATTTAATTCAATTGTTAATAATACATAGCAATACCTGGAACAATTTAACTGTGTGCAAACAAATGAGCAAGTTGAATAGAAATATCAGATTTGATTTGCAATACTTGAAACTCTTTAACTGTGTACCTGAATTCAATTGTTAGTTTTACATAATGTTGCTTGAAAATATTTAACAGTGCTCAAATAAAACTATTTATGTTAGATAGCAAGATTTTGGAACCATTTTAGTGTGTGCAAACAAATTATTAATACTAAGTAGAAGTATTCATGTTAGAATATTTGGAACCATTTAACTGTGTGCAAACAACAGTAATATTTGCGTGTAAACAAATTTGCTCTGACTCATTTAAAAATAAGATTATCAACAAACTATTGACTTACAAATCATATGTATAACCATTCAACTGTAGGCAAATAAATGAACTCTGGCTTGCTTAAAAATGATTATCTACAAACTATACGTTTACAAATTATTATTAATAACCTACAAGGGTTGATATGCCATAAAATTCAACCTAACTGAACCCAACCAAACTGATACTACATTCAATTTGTTCCAGACACGTTGCACATTCTTAACAGTTCCCGAATGGTAACCATGGAACTGGGTTTTGATTTTTGGAGACAAAGAAATCATCATCATGATGTCGCGCCGCCAGCACGGATCTACCTGACTCTCTCCCGCCACCTGTCTCTATCGTCCATCACTCCCGGTAGGTCTACAAGGCTACATCCTATATCGGCGCAGATCTGTTGTATATAGGTTCTAGCTGGTCGTCCTGCCTTTGCTCGTCTATGTGAAGGGGTCCACAGGAGTATATCACTTGTGAGCTCGTCCTTACTTCTCCAGCAGTGTCCCGCATGTCTGGTTCGTCTAACTTGGATAGTTTTCGTGATGAGTGGTAGGTGGCCGTACAGCTGCTGCTTTGAGGGGGGTGTTACCCCCAGGACTTGTTCAGTATTGCTCGCAGCATTCTTGTGTAATTGCTGTCAAGCTTTTTCTCCATACGTTTAGTTAGCGTCTATGTAGTGCATCCATATAGCAGTATCGACACGACCGCCACTTGGAAAAAACTGCATTTTATTTTATCGGTCAGGTCTGACTTTCATATGACCCATAGCCTATCTATAGCTGTCCATGCCTTTGCTAGTCGCATGTTGATGTCTTTCTCGGTTGATGAGACACTGCTTCCTACGTAGGTGAACTTGTCTACTAGTTTCAGAGAACTACCATTTAGTGCGGAGATATCGCCTCTTTGATTAAAGCACATGTATTCCGTCTTGTTTGCGTCTTGTCAGCAGCTGATCGTTCCAGACTTAGTAGCTGGGTTTCCGCTTGTGCGTGTGATTTTTCTAGAAGCGCTATGTCATCGGCGTAGTCCGTGTCCGTAATTGTTTGTGGGGGGTATCTTCTGCTTCTTTCTTTGCCAGCTTAAAACCGTTGTCTTTTATTTTATCAATGGACGTTCCAAGCACGTAGTCTAGACAGATGATAAAGAGGTATGGGGCTAATGAGTCTCCTTGCAGCACACCTGCTACAATGTCGAAGCAGTCTGTGTCTCCATCCGGGTAGCAGACTTTTACTTTCGTGTTTTTATACAGCATTATTATGGCTGCGACAGTTTCTTTGGGTTGGCCGTATGCGAGTAGTATTTGTTCCATCTTCCCTCTGCGTATGGAGTCAAAGGCCTTGGAGAAGTCGACAAATAATATTATAGCCTTTAGGTTTTTTTACACTTACACCTTCTTCAACTAACACTGCCTTCAATAGTTTCAAGATCTGTTGCATATTCTCAACAGTTCCTAAATGGCAACCACAGAGTTAGGTTTTGATTTTTGGAAACAAGAAATAGTCTCTCAAAGGAGTAAAGTGACTGTGTTACCACTGAAATATTCTTTTGGCCCAAACACTCATTTATGAGATTGTGTCAAGAAAATAATATGGCGTGGTCACCAACGACTGCTATGTCCGTGACGGCTAATCGTTGGATGGCGGAGGAGGAACACAAAAGCCAAATTCGCCTTCAGCGTTTGGACCTCTCTTGCTGTATTCTCTTCGTTCAGTTTCTGAGGCCGTCGAAAGAGTTAGAAATGAATAACAGACATGATGTATGGGGTGAAGATTCTTCGTTCTTGCAGAAACTGACTCTTCCCCAATCTCCGTATACACAAACACTTGTCTCCTCATATCGCACCCACCAAAAGAGAGCGAATCAAGGAACTGATCTTCTTTTATAGGGATTGACAGAACACCTCACGTGGGTAGCATCGTCTTGTCAGTCATAACCACCATATAAATGGCTGATCGAGCCTGGTGACCTTGACAAGTCCTGGTTAACTACTGTTTTCAGTCTGGGGTACTAGATCAAGCATGTCTTGTGACGTCTTGTTTACTGAACGTGATGTTGAACTTTGTCAAATCGTCTTTCTTCCAACCGCAGACTTTTTAAAAATTTTCAATTTATTCACACCATTCATTTAGACTGTTACAGTAAAGAGAATAATTTTTCAGGTTAGCAACCCTGATTGAAAATTAACTGATCGATTATAATTCATCATCAATCACTCTGCCAAACGTTGATTTGTTCTCACTTTTGTCACATTTTCCTCTTCGTGAAGTGACCAGTCAACTAGAACGAGATTTATTTTTCAGAGTCTGTCGAACATTCAATAATGCCTTGTGACACTTAAAAACCAACAAGATGGTTGATATGCCATGAAACAAAGAAACCAAACCAAACCTAAAAACCTTTGCCAAGATAAAACTTGATCTTCATAAACCTGTGTTAACTTATTAAAGGTTCCTGTTGCAGTGTCTTTTTGAGAAGGAATTTGATTTTGTGTTCCATTTTTGTGATACACTTAATCAAACACTTGTAATAATGTGAAATTACTCAGGTGATTGTAAATTCTGAGAGGCAAACTTAGTTTTACCCATGTTCAAGATTAACATTAATCAAGCAATTTTCAATGAAGGTCACCATCATGAAAAAAAGCAAAATTCAGTCTCATTATTTTCTAACCTGACCTTGTATATTCAAGTAGGAATAGATAAATAGGTGAATAAAAATAGAGTGAGCTAGATATGTACTGATGGATAGATGTGAACAGATTAAGATAGATAGAACCAAAGAATTTACTGCAAGATTTGAGTACATTTGTTGACCAATTTTTCAAGAAGATTAAGGACCATCCCAATTTATAACATGTGATCGACAATGTTTCTCGGGCGCTAAGATAGGTAACTCCCGTGTACGCTTCGTTGTTTACAATGAACCAAGATGGTAAAAACCGACAACTGGATTAGTTCGATTTGGTTTCTTATCAATCTTCGTGAATTATTTAATTCTAAAACGATCCTTGTAGAAGAACGGTGGTGGTACTATTTAAGCTATAGCTGGAGGTATAAGAGGGTTCATGCTTTCGCCAAGGGCACTTGTCCGAAAGGGAACAAAATAGCACGATTGGACCTCAAACTCAAACTTCACTGTTTGGCGGGGTGTGGAAGAACTGTTGAATACACCGACTGCATCTCTGTATCTAACGGTGTCCTGGATTTGACTCTAAACAATCTGATGGTCAGGCTCCAGTAATACTGGAGCTTTGGGGAATGCGGAGTAACTCTTCATGGCCATCTCTCTCAGGTCCACTCTGGCCCGGAGTGGTAGCACCTGACAGGGTCCTATCTATGGGTCGAACAGAACTGTTTGACATTTTCACAGTATGCAAACAAATGACTCATGCTAAAATGAATAGTTAGAAATAGCACTATCAGATCATTTAACTGTGTGCAAATAAATTACTAATGTTTAATTGAATTGTTAGTGATACATGGAACCAGTTAACTTTGCTGACTTATGCAAAATTGTTAGAAATAGAACTGTTTGATCATTTAACTGTGTGTCTCTACAAGATGTGCTTATAAATCATATATCTAATATATATGTAAAAACAGAATTTGGTATTAAATAACCCACAACTAAACCATAAACTACATCAATCTTTGTTCTTCTACAAGGATGGCTTTGGTATTGATTAATCCACGAAAGTTGATGTGCCATAAAACTAAGAAACCAAACTAAACGGATCAAATATCTTCATCTCAGTTCTTTTAGTCATTGTGTCTCCCCCTCAAGCTCTTTCTGATCTTGGTCAGCATAACTTATTAAAAGTGGAGACGATTTAGTGACCGAGGTTGGTTGGTTGGTTGGTTGGGTGGTTTTATGACATGTCAATTTTCGTTGGGTTATATAATGCCAAAAACAGTATTTTTTGTTTTTACCAACAATTGTATGGTTTAAAGTAATTACTAATAACGTCATATAACACACATTTTTTTTCTGGATAGTATCAGTTATTTCTAAATAGATTATGCTGTAAAAAGTCCAGAAAATGATGATTATTGCCTTCAAAGTCTACTTTTGTGACCTGGACATTGAAATTTAGAAATCAATCTATATTCAATGGAAAAACTGGTAAATTTGTGCATTTTTATTTAAATAAATTCTTCATAAAATATATGAATTAGAATTTATATGTATTTATATAAAAGTGGTACATAAATGAACAATGTTTCACATTACAATCCCTTAATATAGTCTGGTATCATGTGTTCATTATACGCTCTTTGATCACAAAAGCACAATTTGCAGATAAAAATGGTATTTTTCATTTACTTTAGACATAAGCGATTAAAAAATGACACTTTACTTTGACCAAGAAAAGGAAAAATAAAAATTTTGTCACATCGTGTAATCATTTGGAAACAATAATAACTTCAAGTAAATATTCTCAATACAAATAATTTACAAACAGTAATCAACAGCTTCAAGTATTTTCTAATATTAATAATTTTCATATAGATCTATTTAACTCATAGATGGGATCTTAGCAAGTATTACCACTTTGGGTCAGAGTAAACCTTGGAGTAATGTAATGTACTTCCCCCTCTCCAAATCTCCAGATAATAATGTAGTTTTATATGTCCCACTTGCACAAGTGGTTGGTGTTTGAGACTTGTTAAAATAAATGAAAAAAAAAATCAAATGTTAATTTTAAATGAAGCATGCCCTTTCGGTTTGAAAAATATGCGCAATACAATTTTTTAATACGTAAAGTTGGCGACAGTATTCGAGGGTGATCCGAAAGCCCCCTTTTCATTAGCTACTATACCAAAGTGTCGAGGAGAGCACTGCACCTTTCGCTAGATTGCTCCACTTTACCCTTGATCCGTACCTTATAATGGTGAGTGTTAAGCAAGGAGGCATCAAGTACTATTTTTTAAGTCTTTGGTATAACACGACCTGGGATTGAACGCCGGTCTTCCAGGCCATTGGCGAACACTCTTCCCACTAGATCCTTTTTTTGCGCTGTTTCATGTTAAAGTTAATAAACCATAAACAAGTTGATTGGGAATTTTTTCCTGTCAGTAAATAAAATAAAGATGAGAAGATAGCGTAAACGTTGACAGATCCGATAAAAGAACCGAGTTTAAATTCCAGCTTACGCAGTCGATTGATCACCTCTCTTCATCGATCAGGACAGAGATTACACCCTGCAGTTGGTACCATATAACCTAATACAGGTTGTCACTTGTTATTTGGAAAAGAGATTTTAAAAAAATAGAGGTACAATTAGCGTCTGTTCGTGCTTCACTTCGCGCTAATCCCTTTGGAAAAGGCATGAACATATCTCTCTCCCTCCAGGATTGGGAAAATAGTAGGGTATACTGTGTTTTTTGTTGCTTTTTTTTAGTTTTGGCACAGCAACCAGTCAAGTTGAAGGAATTAAATTCAAACCAAAATTGACTTACTAGGATCATTAAATAAGCTTCCAGACTTCGTATGGGCACTTTTATTGATAGTACACACATGAAACTCTAGTCCCCTTCCAAGTAATCTCCTCCGGCTGCAATGCACTTGTTGTACCGTTCCAACAACTTTTTGAAGGCCTCATGGAAGTCCTCTTGTGTGAGCGTGTCAATGACCTTTGTCACAGCCTCTTTCATCTCCTCAATTGTCTCATAACGACAGCCTCTGAGCTTAGGGAATAACCAAAAGTCACAGGGAGCAAGGTCTGGACTATAGGGATGGTGAGCAACTGTCTTGATGCCCATCTTGGTCAAATAGTCTGTGACAAGGATGGAGTTGTGAACTGGTGCATTGTCCTGGTGGAAATGCCCCTGAGCCGATTTGAAGAGTGCTGGCCTCTTCCCAAGGAATCTCTTCCTGAACTCCCTTAAAACCTCAACATAGTAACCCTAACCCTAACCCTTTGGCCAATTAACTCTGGTGTATTGACTTCCTTACTCCTCCCATACCTCTCATTATCCCTCACAGACTCCCTGCCTTCCTTAAATCTCTTATGCCACTCAAAAACTGATGCTCGATTCATGCAAGATAGTCGAAAAGAAGTCCGAAACATTCCATACGTTTCTGTGGCTTTTTTTTCCAAGTTTAAAATAGAATCTTATTGCATATTGTTCTTCTAAAGTGTACTCACGTCCAGATTGCATTTTTGAAAATCACCAGCTGTGACAATCAGGCTTTAGTAGGGTGTATTCCAATTCCTGCCCTAGCTGTTCATTTGAATCTGAAATCATAAAAATTGGCCAGTCATCTCATAAGATACATAGCAATAACATACTAAATTTTCAAGAGTCTATGACAATTTTAAATGCCTGTACAAAAAAGCCTGGAAACTTGTTGAAGGCACCACGTAAGTATCACATCTTAATCGTAGTGGATAGGTTGGGTAGATACATAAATAGAAACGAAAAAAGAAATAAGCACCACCAAGTAATATCGTTGAAATAATGTGAAGGAATGCGCTTGATCTACAAGTTTATGGGATTATTGGATTAAAAAGAAAAATTGAATTAAAAAATATCTGTATCAATAATTTTTTACGTTGGTATATTTCTGTTCAAAAGTATGTTTTTATATCAGCGTTTCTCCTTCGATTCATCGTCTGATTTCAAGCAAATTTTGTTTTTTGTTCAATGCATCATGCAAATGGATGGACGTTAATAATGAACACATAATTTGCCATTAATGACTTTGTTTATGTTGGTTTTTTTTCTATTTTTATTCGCGAGACTATCTTAGAAGAAATGCATCTGCAGCCTTTCGTAAAAATCCGGCATTTTATCTAATGGATTGGAAATATAGCCCGTGACGTCACGGAAGTGTCATGAGATTGACTACGCCATTGACCTTATTAACCAAACCCCTTTTTTTTTTTTAAATCAAAACATCCAACAATTTTTTATTTCTTTCTAAGTCGCATAGAATTTTCCGTAATCTTCTCCGCATTTTTCTTTCCTAAAATTCTTCAAACGGAAACATTCCGTGTTATATAAAATATTTAGATGTACTTTAACGGAATTAGCTATTCAACGTTATCATGATCTCTCTCTCTTCCCCCCCTCTCTCTCTCCCTCTCTCTCTCTCTCTATATATATATACGCAATAAAGTTCACCTTTCGGAGTTTAGAATACATTGACTGTATTCTCTGTAGAGGGATATGACCCCCCACCAATAAAAAGTGTTTAATGTGTATGAAACTAAACTCCATTTGATTGTGATTGTGAGGCTCCAGTTCTGGAGATCTTGGGAGTGCCATTACTCCCAGTTTCACTCTGACGCGAAGTGGTAGTACTTGTTAGGGTCTCATCAATGGGTTATATGAATCTGTTTGGAAATTATTCGTATTCAGTAGGACCGTGAGCAAAAATGAAAAAAAAACCTCTTCAGAAACAACTGCATAAGAAATTTAAATATAAACATACAATGAACGCAATTTTTTACTCTTTGACATCAAATTAACCTTGGCCTTGTTGGTTGGGGCTGTAGAATACACCGACTGCTTTTATGAAAACGGGGTAAGACTCCCCCTCAAAGAGTATCCTAGATAGGACACTAAACAATCTGATGGTGAGGCTCCAGTAATGCCGGAGCTTCGAGGAATGCGGAGTACCCCTTTATTGCCATCGCTCGTCGGTCCACTCTGACCCGGAATGGTAACACCTGACAGGGTCATATGTATGGGTTAAATAGAACTAAGCAGTATACTTATGCTAAACCGAATTGTTTGAAATAGAACTATTTTGACATATAAACTGCGTACTTATGCTAAACTGAATTGTTTGAAATAGAATTGTTTTTGACATTTAAACGGTGTACTTATATAAAACTGAATTATTTAAAATAGAACTGTTTATATATATATAAATGGATTTGGCATTAAATAATTTACGATGGCTGATATGCCATAAAAGCAAATCAAAGCAAAGCAAATAATCCTATACTCATTCAAATGGAGTTGAAGTCAGTAAATCAGTCAATCAATATAATTAGATTTACAGTAAAAATATTTTGAATCAACAAATACAGCAGTTTATGTGCAAAAATACAGCGCAATACTACAATATTTCAACGACAAAATAAAATGGGGTAAAACTCATACGCCTGAGTTTCACGTAGCCGAGCCTCTATCAACACACACACACACACACACACACTTATATATATATATATATATATATATATATATATATGTGTGTGTGTGTGTGTGTGTGTGTGTTTGTATGTACATATATAGTATTGCTCATAAGATAGATTCTTCATTCCAAGTAATCCTGTTTTCATCCTCAAGACCAAGCAATTGTTTGTTCAAATACTAATGTTGCGAACTGTGTATATATATTTTTAAGTATTCAGATTTGAATTGAGAATTTCGGTTCATATCGAATATTGAATGCTGTTGTAAAATTTATTTATCGTTTTTCACTTTTCTCTGCTTAACAGGAATTGAAACCGTAATTCATAAAACTGAATGAAATATCAGCCCATAGGACCATATCGCTTCACATGAATTGAGGGCATAATTGAAACAGTTTAAAACATTGACGTCTTTACATAATGAACCGTGTCCGAAAACTTTTTTTTTTTTACTTTTCGAACGAACGACGCTCCGATTACGTTTTGGTGCGCAATAAAGACAATACATACAAGACTGGATCGATATTGTGATTTGTGTGTAACTATGTACAAGTTCTGCTGGTAGTTTGATGAAGGCAAATGGCGCATTATGGCAAGGTGCGGACGTCAGTTGGCGTAGAAGAGATGATGCGCTGTTAATTATACGTAGCCATCAGAGCAAAAAAGAGAAGGGACGGGGATGAGGGAGAGGAAGAGGGGACACAGTAGAAGAATGAAAGGGGAGAAGGAAAGGTGTGTTGTAAGGAGGGAGAGCAAAGAAAGGGCATAGATGAATAAAGTAGGAGCAGAGAGAGAGAGAGAGAGAGAGAGAGAGAGAGAGAGAGAGAGAGAGAGAGAGAGAGTTTGGATAGAATAGAAGATTTATAGAAGAATGTGAGCTGTTGCGAGAAGGTTATAAAGAAGAACAAGAAGAAAAACAAGAAGATGACGATGACGACGAAAAAGAAAAGAAGAACAATCCCCAAAAAGAAGAAAACGATTATGAAAAAGAACGATATTAACTACGCAGAAAACGACGACGACGACGACGAAGAAGAAGAAGAAGAAGAAGAAGAAGAAGAAGAAGAAGAAGAAGAAGAAGAAGAAGAAGAAGAAGAAGAAGAAGAAGTGATGACGAAGTAATAAAGAAACCGAGCAAAAACAAGTCTTAGGTAGAACCCTCCACGCAAAAAAAAAAAGAAAAAGAAAAAACAAAGACAATAGGATGGGTAAAGGACAATAGTAAAAGATGAAGGAAGAAGAAAAATAACATTCTAAGGGAAATAAAAGAAAATCGAAGAATAAGCCTTGTAGCAATAAAAAAGACAGAAGCCATTCCAGTTCTTATTTCATTGTGTTTTTCAAGAGCGAATGCCGAATATGAGTTATAGATGTTCCTATCTTCGCTTTGCAGGTAAGATTTGAAGAGAAAATAACGGGTTGATGGGTAGGATGTCAATGAAAGATGGCCGACAAGCGAACACAAATTATAAACATTGCTCTCTGACAATTCCTCCATCTTTCTGTACACCTATAAATACATTTACATTTAAATATAGGCACCTTGTCGAGGTGTACTTTCTAGTAAGCTGGTCCCGCGGATCATTATTACATAATAATAGCTTCAATCATCATTAGCTCTGAGCTACGTGTGGCTTTGTACCAGAACTATGTGAGTGTGCTGAAAAATTCTCGGCCCAATCAAGAAATCAGTGATCCTTGTTTTTTAGTTGCAAAGAATAAAATTTTATGACTCTCAGAAGCACTGTTTACAGTTGTACTTTTTCAAGGAAATCAATATTGACCGTTGCGCCAGAAACCTTTTCTTTTCCGGAGAGTCTGGACTGTATTTTCAACTCAAGCTCATTGTGGTAAACACATGATTAGATTTTTATACCATTTGTGAACTTTTTTTTTATTACTAAACATGCTTCTCCGTACACACATTCTTTTATGAATTTCCCAAAGTTTACATTTATCAGCTAGTAAAAATTTGATGACAGACCTCTTTTCAAGCCTGAAGCACTGATTTGCTGCCATTTCGAACAGCCTTTAAACAAATATTGCTGCGCTATTAAACTAATTTTTGGTTTAAACTAATTTTAAACGATGCAGAGTTTATATTTATGAAAAAAAAAAAATTGAAAAATACTTTATTTTGCTTTTTTCAATAAATTCCCCTTATTTACTTATCGTCAGTATATATATATATATATATATATATATAGTCATCCACAGACAGATCTGTTTCGTTCTATCAGAACTCATCAGTGTGGCTTGACATACTAGCTTCCCGTAGCTGGGATCGAAACCCGGTTGACTCAAACGCCAATCTAAGACTCTCTCTCTCTCTCTCTATATATATATATATATATAAGGAAGTTTGTTATATCTATAAATAGCGGGTTCAAGTTATTTATTTATTAAGCTTAGTCTAGTTGTATTATAAAGTCACAAATGCAGGCACTTAGTGAGAATCGAACTCATCAATTATGGTCTGCTAATCTAGTTTTTGATCTATGCAATTATCTGAGTAACTGATCTGATCATCGAATTGGCAAGAAACTGACTGTCACCAACGACCTTTGACTCTGTGAGTATGCTATCCCAAAACACACACACACACACACACACACACACACACACACACACACACACACATATATATATATATATATATATATATATATATATATACCATATTATTTAAGTCTGTGAATAGACTTAAAAGGAATAATCCAATGCACAGCAAATTAATATATATATAAAGATCAACACGAAGGGCAAAAATATCATAAGTATCAAGAAAAATCAATTGATATGATCCATTATAAATTTATTTCCCCTGCTACTTACAATAAATGAATAACTGTATCATCAGATGGTAAAACAAACGGAAGTGGATTTCTTTTTGATCGTAAACCACTGGGAATACATTTCATCTTACGAAAGGTATTTAACGAATTATAATTGAAATATACATATATAAAAAGTATATAAATATGTACCGATATATATATATATAGCAATTTTCCAACAGATTATAAATAAATATACTAGCTTGTTATTTCCGGTTATATGTCGGTATTATTCATTTTTATTCCTTATTAATAAGCAGATTTCCGGTTTAACGATCAAAAAGAAGAAATGTTCGCAAAGTAAAAACGAAAACTTCGTCAACATCAAAAATATTGAAATCTCTAGTGGATGCTCCTTGCAGTACAAAAACAATTAGAAAACATTTAAACAATGAAAAAATTTAGCATAAGAAAAAAATTCATCGTCCAAGGTTTACTATAAAGCACAAAAAACAAACAAGCAAAAAAAATCAACAACTTGAATATGCTCGTCAAGTATTAAAGAATGGCGAAAAGTTGTTTTCTCAGACGAAAAGAAATTCAGTTTAGATGGTCGAGATGGCTTTCAGAAGTACAGGCACACAAAAGATTTTCCAGAAGAGAATTACTCAACAAGGCATAGTAGAGGAGGATCTCTTATGATCTGGAGTCGGGGGCCTTCTCATCTTCAGGGAAACTTAAACTACAATTTGTCAGAGGTCGACAAAGAGTAGCAGATTATGTGAAGATGCTAAACGATTTATCTCTCGCACAAGAAGGGCGTCGTCTATGTGAAGAAGGATGGATTTTTCAGCAAGATAATGCTGCTATCCACGATGCACCAATAACAAAGAAATACTTGCTTGAACAAAAAATAAGACTTTTTGACCATCCAGTGTACTCTCCAGACCTATAGAAAATTTGAGGGGATTTATTGTTGCAAAAGTTTATGAAGGAGGTTGACAGTGCTCAGCAATTTCTGAACTCAAAAACGCAATTTTAGACGCATGGGAAAGCTTCAGATAGTAGTTGATTGTATGCCTAGCTAAATTTTGAGGTTATCAAATCTAACGATGGATCTACAAAATATTAGATTTAAAAATTGCCTTTTTATTCTATAGTTTTGCTCATTGGTCTCATATTTATGTCAAAACAAAATATAAAAATTAAGCATGAATGCTCATATACATATAAAAATTAATTGAAATTTCTTGATATTTCAAATTTAATTGTCTTTATGCCTTATCTTTTATATATCGGATTTTCCATAATTTAAAGATTGTAAACTATATCTTTTTCTTTATTTTTGAGGGTGGTCCTATATTTTTGTCCTGGAGTATATATATATATATATATATATGCGTCTGCATATTTTCATAAATCAGTTAAGTGCTCAAATACTAGTCTCTAGAGAAGGATAAAATCTAAAATAAATAAATATTTATTCACCTCTTCATGATAGTCTCATTCATATTAGTTTCATGTATTTTTGTAAAAAAAGATAATACGATCATCAGACCAGATATGTCTTTTCGGATATCTATCTATCTATCTATCTATCTATCTATCTATGTGTGTGTGTGTTTGTGTGTGATATCGCTATATTTACACGTCATACATATAGTAATGATTTTAATTTTAAAGTATGAAATATCTACGCTGCTAAGAATTATTTATTATTATATGTAAGCCAAATTTTGCTGATATATTTGATATATACGCTTTTTTGTGTGGATTATATCATTTTATTTATACATTCAAACAAAAATCGATGTTATTTTTGAAAAAAAAAATGTAACAATTTGATTAGATGAACTATTTTTGAACGAATCTCCCAACCATTTTTGTATTTCCCTGATCGTGAGATCTAATGCAATTGATTTTTCCCTCACTTTCAACTGATCTATGCTTTCCATATTATCCATACAGATTTTAGTCTCACACATTTTCATCAACAGCTATCTATCTATAGATCTACCTATCTAAATATATATCTATATACTTAAGTTATATAGCTCGATAGATATCTCTGTCTACATTGATAGCAAGCCGGTTTGCTTTCTCGATATCTCTTTCAGCATTGCACATGTATCCAACCAACCAACCAACCAATCATACATACATAGATGCATATTTGTGTATGTTTGTGTACTCGTGTATGTGTGTACAGTTGAGCTATTTTGAAGATGAGAGATCTGTATTTATCTATCTCTCGAGCAAGTTATCTCAGTCTGTTCACATCTGTCCTCGTCTATTAACACTATTTATCTGTTTGGGTTTGTTCATATCTATCTATCTATCTATCTATCTATCTATCATAGTATGATCGTATCTATCTATCTATCTATCTATCTATCTATCTATCTATCTATCTATCTATCTATCTATCTATCATAGTATGATCGTATCTATCTATCTATCTATCTATCTATCTATCTATCATAGTATGATCGTATCTATCTATCTATCTATCTATCTATCTATCTATCTATCTATCTATCTATCTATCTCAGTCTGTTCATATTTCTTTATCTATCTGTCTTTTCGAGATAGCATTTCTATTTTTATACGTTTGACTAGTGGTGTATATCGAGGGAAACATTTACTGTCACTCTAATTCTGGAGGCATTTTTGTGCAAGTAGGCACAGTTGTTGTACTCTTTGTGTTCGCGCATGTGCCACTTTTTGTATAGTTTATCGTACGACTGTGCATACATGTTGATAACAGATAAAACTTGTATTGTCAATTAAAAATACTGTCGATTATGATAGATATGTACAAGAATCAGAAAGAGGCTGATGAAAATTATGATTCGGTGATATTGATGATGATGATGATGATGGAGATGGTGAAATTTTATTTATGATAATAATTCTGCTGATAATGAAAAAGTTGGTTGGTTGTGTTTTACGACATATCAACCCATGTAGATTATTCAATACCAAATTCTGTTTATCCATATATATCATATATATATGATTTTTGAACGAATAGTTGGTAGGTAACATTATTCTTAAACGAGCCAGAGCTCATTTGCTTGCACACAGTTAAATAGTTTCTCATATTGCAATCCGACAGTGATGATTTTATTTGGACACAGTTAATGGTTTCACGTATTGCTATGTAATACTAATTATTCAATTTAAAAGTTATTTGTTTGCACACTGTTAAACGGTTTCAGGTATAGCAAATAATTAAATAGTTTTATTTGACCCATAGATAGGGATCTAACAGGTACTACTGGTTCATATCAGAGTGAAACTGGAAGTGATGGCTATAAAGGAGTACTCAACATTCCCCCAAAGCTCCAAAACTGAAGCCTAACCCTCAGATGGCTTAGAGTCATATCCAGAACAATCGTTGCGGTTGCCTTACTCCTCCACAGTGATGCAGTTGGCGCAATATACAGCCCCAGTCGACTGGGATGGCTGATAATGAAAATAAAATGTTATATAAATAAAGTGAAAAAAAAGAGCCGTTCTAAGAAGATTAAAATGAGAAGAAGAAGAAGAAGAAGAAGAAGAAGAAATACAGTAAAAAAACAAAAGATTAATATTGAAGAAGAAGAAGAAGAAGAAGAAGAAGAAGAAAAAGAAGAAGAAGAAGAAGAAGAAATACAGTAAAAAAACAAGAGATTTATATTGAAGAAGAAGAAGAAGAAGAAGAAGAAGAAGAAGTACAGTAAAAAACAAGAGATTAATATTGAAGAAGAAGAAGAAGAAGAAGAAGAAAAAGAAGAAGAAGAAGAAGAAGAAGAAGAAGAAATACAGTAAAAAAACAAGAGATTAATATAGAAGAAGAAGAAGAAGAAGAAGAAGAAGAAGAAGAAATACAGTAAAAAAAAGATTAATATTGAAGAAGAAGAAGAAGAAGAAGAAGAAGAAGAAGAAGAAGAAGAAGAAGAAGAAGAAGAAGAAGAAGAAGAAGGGATCGGAGGTGAAAGAAGAGGAGAAAGAGAAAAGAGCGGGGGTTTGAAGTGGTGGAAAATAAGAACGAAAAAGAAACCAACAAAAAAGATTTTGGTGGAAGATGATGATGACACGAAAATTAATGATGTGGGTGGTGGTGGTCATGGTGGTAGTGGCAGTGAAAAGCCGACGATGGCGATGATAATGATGAAAACGCGTCAATAATGATGAATAACAAAGATGATGACGATGATGATTATGAGAAGGGAATGCAAAGGATGATGATAAATATGATCATGATTTCGAGAAATGATGACAGTATTTTTGAAAACTGCTGCTTCTGCTGCTGATGATGATGATAGCTATGAGGAAGTTAATGATAAATATGATGATTATGTTGTTAACAAAGAAGAAGACGAGCAAAGAAAATATATTCAAGAAGAAGAAGAAGAAAACAAGGGATTAATAAAGAAGAAGAAGAAGAAGAAGAAGAAGAAGAAGAAGAAGAAGAAATACAGTAAAAAAACAAGAAGAAGAAGAACAGTAAAAAACAAGAGATTAATATTGAAGAAGAAGAAGAAGAAGAAGAAGAAGAAGAAGAAATACAGTAAAAAGAAGAAGAAGAAGAAGAAGAAGAAGAAGAAGAAGAAGAAATACAGTAAAAAAACAAGAAGAAGAAGAACAGTAAAAAAAACAAGAGATTAATATAGAAGAAGAAGAAGAAGAAGAAGAAGAAGAAATACAGTAAAAAGAAGAAGAAGAAAAAGAAGAAGAAGAAGAAGATAATTTTTTATGTCAAAAGGAAAGAAAAAGTGAGCTACAATGAAGAGAAGTGAGAAAATAAGGGCAAAAAAAAAAGTGCTGTTATGACGTATGCATTTAGGTGTATTTGTATATTTGTGCGCACCTGGGCGGATACATATGTTACAACAGCAGCTCGGTAGCAACCAATTGGCCCGGAATGCCATGGCTGACTAAAAAGAACAGCAGTTACTTGATTTAATATTTTGTAGTCCGCATCCTCTGCACCTGTCTGTCATTGATGATGATGACGACGATGATAATGATGATGAGAATTATGATGATACAATGATGATAGCAAGAATGTTGTCACTCTAACCTACGACGTTATCTTAATACTCAACCAAAAAAGTATTGCCATGAGTAAATAAGCATTGTATCAATTTAAGTTTGGTTTCTTTGTTTTATGGTATGTCAACTTTCGCGGGTTATTTAATGCTAAATCCATCAATTTTAGTTTAGATATTACTTCTAAGAATGAAATGGTCGCTGAACGATTGTTGATTGGTTTCTTTGTGGGTTATTTAATGCCAAGGCCATCCTTGTAAAAGAACTGCAATGATACTATCTAACCCATAACTGGGGGGTGGGGGGATAAGGGAGGGTCATACCTATTCTAAGGGTTTATTCTGAAAGTAAACGAAATTGCGCGACTAAAGGTCGAACTCATTTACTACAGTGTCGCAATTCAACACATTGACTATTACGCCATGGAGACACCCCTTCGATGACCCCAGTAAAAACACATATGAATAAGGACAGGTCATATATTCAACACCAGCTATAATAATAATAATATTTCAACAAAGATTAGCCCTGTCGGATGGGGCTGTAGAATACATCGACTGCATCTCTGCTGAGGGGTAAGACTCCCGTAACGAGTGTCATGTACATGACATTGAACAATCTGATGGTACTATTTACCAACCCCTGAATTGTTTGAAATAGAACTGATAATTTGTATGAAAATGGATTTGGAATTAAATAACCTACAAAGGTTTATATGCCATAAAATCCAAACAACCAACCACCAACCTTCGAGTTTCTCACGCCTGCAGTAACTAATGGTTTTCACTGGTGTCCGAGTGACCGCAAGACTTTTTAACTCTTCAGAACTATGTATTCTTGCCGATCACAGCAATGCTGGACAGTCTCAGTTCTTCTACGGATTTCTAGTTCCCTCATAATATTTTCTTGGTTCTTGAGTTTTGTTCCAACTGTTCTCAATATAGTTTGTATTACTGTAACTTTCGTATTCTTTAAACCCTGTGACAAAGTCCAGATATTTCTCAAGTTTTTCATTTTCCTTTATTTTAACTCTGTGAATGGCATATCAACCATTGTAGGCTATTTAATGCCAAATCCTATTTACAGCTAGTAAATATATGATTTATAAACACATCTCGTTGATAAGATTTTCAAACGATCCGAGTTCATTTTTTTCTCACACAGTTAAACGGTTTCAAGTATTGCTTTATAATAGCTACAATTTTGCATCAGTCATTTATTTGCTGAGTTTAAATGCCAAACAGTTCTATTTGACCCATAGATAGGACCCTATCAGGTGCTACCACTCTGGGCCAGATTGGACTAGGAAACAATGGTAATGAAGGAGTACTCCACGTTTCCCGAAGCTCCAACACTGGAGCCTTACCATCAGACCTTGCTAGAGAATTGAAAAAGCTGTGTAACATGAAAGTAGCGATTTTGCCAATTGTGATTGGTGCTTTATGCACAATAACTAAAGGATTATTAAAAGGCCTGGAAGTTGGCGGACTAGTAGATACTATCCAAATGACAGCATTGCTGAGAACGGCCAGAATCCTGAAACGAGTCCAGGAGACTTGAGGAGACTTGCTGTCTCTCAAACTCCAGTGAAAACCATCAGCTAAAACTGATGTGAAAAACTCTAAAGGAGTAAATAATAATAATAATAATAATAATAATAATAGCACAAAAAACACCATTAGGAACAACTATGTTAAAGCCAAAATAGATAATACAAACGTAATAGCTAGTATTGTTTATGCAGTAATAGAGTTGCAACCATTAATTACATAATCGAATGTAATAAACTAGCGCAGAAGGAGTATAAGGCTAGACACGACTGGATGGGAAAGGTGATCCATTGGGAATTGTGCAAGAGATTGAAATTTTACAATACTACTAAATGGTACATGTACAAACCAGAATCCGTCCTGGAAAATGAGATGCATAACATTCAGTGGGATTTTGAGATATAAACAGATCACCTGATCCCGGTCAGAAGACCAGACCTAGAAATAATTAACGAAAAGAATAAAATATAAAAAAGAGACCCTGTCGTATAGTAGACTTCGCCGTCCCAGCGTATTACGGAGTGAAAATCAAAGAAAGCAAAACAGAGACAAGTACTTGGACCTTGCCAGAGAACTAAGAAAGCTGTGGTACATGAGAGTGACGGTTATAGCAATCGTAACTGGCGCGTTTGGAACGCTCCCCAAAGGCTTGGTAAGTCGGCTGGAAGTGTTGGAAATCGGAGGACGAGCTGAGACCATCCAAACTACAACATTATTAAGATCGGCCAGAATACTGAGAAGAGTCCAGGAGAATTGTGGAGACTTGCCATCACTCAGACTTCAGTGAAAGACAATCAGCTAACGCTGATGTAACAAACTCGAACTACTCATCAATAATAATAATAATAATAATAATAATAATAATTACTATTATTATAATAATAATCACAACAGCATGTAAGACAAATTTAATTCCTGGATAACGTATTATTTTTTAATTGTTTATGTTGTAACAGTTGAAAAAATGGCCATTATTCCCAGAATTTAGAAATTAGCCTATTTTCTATATAAAACTAGTAAATTTTTACATTCTAATTTACATCAGGTTTGAATATAGCAACATTTCAACCAAAATTTCAATGTATTTTTACTAAAGTTATACAAAAATCAACAAACATTTAAAAGTGAGTAGCTTTTCGAAACTTGCGACTCTTATGTAAATCACTTTCATGTATCAGGCCTTCAATAGTCTCACATCATGTTTTCATTATATGCTCCTTTATAGCGGCGTTCAAGTCCAGTATATTTAGGTGAAAGCTTTATTTAAAGCTCCTAAGCTCAAAATACAAAAGGGTTTTGGAGCACAAGGTCCCAGAATTATTAATTTACAAAGATTTTTGCTCAGATATGGTACAGGGCCAAATAAATGGGGCATCTAATGAGACTCGAATTCACTCGAAAAGGTTAGCTAGTCGAGCTTGCTAACCATTACTCCACTCGCGGCGCCCTTATCTAAGTGGAAGCGCCCGCCTAGCCAACCCGAATAGGCTCCCCGCTTCTTGATTTTATCAAGATGAATTTCAAGGATATAAACTTTCAGAGAAGGGATGACCCCTTGGTGTAGTGGCTACGACATCGAAGTGAGCGAGTTCGAACTTTTGTCGCGCTATTACGTTCCCTTTCGAACTTATACCCTTGGGAAAGCTATGGACCCCTTTATCCTCGCTGCTATGGGTTGAATAGCTATTTTTCTACAAGGATGGCTTTGGGTTGATATGCCTTTAAATCAAGAAACCAACCAAAAACTTTTCAGGGATATGTGTTGTATAGCAGAAAAGAACAACAACATTGATGTATAAAAATATAATCAGTTTTTTTCCCTTTTATTACCTAAAATGTATGGATGAGCAGAGTACGGATGGTCGAAGAGGACTGAGCTGCACATACAGGGGCCAAGATACGAATCTTCAGTGAACCACTTTCCTCTTCCTTCTGTTCGCGTCAAAATCTCCCTGGTTATATAATATCCCGGATGCTCTAACAAATTCTCGAGGTAGTACCTCCAGCCTCCTGCCAACAAAATACACGTGATAACGCTTCTTTCTAGCATGCTACCACGCAATTTACGTGGCATTTTCGCTGAGAGCACGTCCTGTTTACTTTAGGCACTAGATGTACTACTTCCGCAGCTACATCGGCAGATGTTAGAGGGGCGTCTTCAAGTCAAAATCCAACATATACTGCTGCTTATCATTAAAGCCTCCAACAATTTCACATGAGTTTCTATGTTATAACTATGTTGTTTATTTTCTACCTTATCTTTTTTATATATTTAATAAGAATAATGATTGCTTTGTTGAGAGTTATTTTTAAAAAAATCATTCTCAGCTAAGACAGCTTTATCAACCTTGACCTTTTTGAAAAGTGGTAGCATTAACCTTATTGCAAATCGAACTACTCATCAAAGAAGTCTTGATGGTGTCCGTGGTGTGCTGGTTATCGTCGTAGGAAATGGACACGGCGACACGAGTTCAAATCTTTTATGAGGCTGTTTGCATTTCACATAGATCTAATACCCTTTGGAAAGGTATGAATCCAATTACTCTCCCTCAAGTAATGGATAAATAGTAGGGCAGATCTTTCTTTGGCAACCAGTCTCGGAAAAGGAAATCTCAGAATTAAAAGATGTGAAAAATTGACCTTATTTCACTTCATGTCCGCGCGGAGGAGTTGGTAAAAACATACCCATCAAAAAAGTTTTTCTCAAAATTAAACGAAATGCATTTAACAAGGAAAGCAAGCTGCTTATTTCACGGTTTATCGCCTCTTCATTTTTTTATTCAGGTTTTTTAAAATTCTTTGCTATTGCTACATTACATTTTAATCATTCTTGTTAGCTATTTGAGCTGTCATTAATTCATTAACATTTAAAATAGAAATAGAAATCTATAAAGATTTATTCATTATTTATAGTTTAGATTCTTACAATTATTATGTCTGTATCTCGTGAAATTTCCAGCGCTGCCACTAGTTTACATATACTTAAAACATAAAATCCTTTTTCATTTATTTGTTTCGTAGCTCAAGAACTTATTAAAAATTGGTTGTACTTACTATTTTTATAGTTTTAGCTTACCATACCGCCTCGCGAGTATCTTTTTTAAACCATCATCTTTGTACATATAAACGAATATATCTAATTGTACACATACACACATACCCACATACAGTCCTTCCATCCTTGCACGCACATTGACTTATGCTTATATGTTCGCAAGCACATCATATCTATTATTCAGAAAGTTTAGCTTATTACGACACATGGACACCTGGGCGGAAGTTAGTAGTAAGAAGATTGTATTACGCCAATCTTCAAAGACTACGGACTCTTCCTTCGTTGAATCTTTTTTTACGATATTCTAGCTTCAGTTGTGTTCAAACACCGATCATACCACTGGCGCGGTATACGAAACAAGTATCCCCACGTATACACATAAATGTGTATGCGATTCGTGCTTGTACTATATATATAGAACAAGCACGAATCATTCCCTCCACACACATGTATATATTCTCCAATTTCTCCACTACGAGCAGTATGTGATATATGGTCAATATTTTAAGCGGAGTTCTGCTGGTTTGGATTCAGAATTTTTTCTCCCCTAGACTGGTTGCCTTATGAAGGCTAAGAACCCAGTCTGTCCTATTACTTACATATACTTGAGGGGAAGAGACCGATAGATTCATATATTTCCCAAGGGCATTAGCGCGAAAGAAAATGCAAATAAGCGCGACCCAGATTTGAACTTGGTTTCCGATTCCATAAACGTTACGCATTTATATATATATATATATATATATATAGAGAGAGAGAGAGAGAGAGAGAGAAAGAGGGGAGAGAGTGTGTGTGTGTATGTTTGCGCGTGCATGTGTGAGAGAGAGAGAGAGAGAGAGTCAACGGCGCTTGGTGATTGTTAGTTTCTCGCTTGCGCGATCATCAGCTTAAGAGTGCTATGATCACAAAAGTAAGAAACTGACAGTCATCAAGCGCCGTTGACTCAATTTATCTGCATAATTTCTATCACCGATATTGAGCACTCTTTATTTATGAATATAGCAACCAATATAACTATATAATCCTTATTATTATTATTATTATTATTATTAAAAATACAATAATGATAATGATAATATATATATATATATATATATATATATATATAAGGATGCAGAAGCAAAATTAGGAATATTCTTGTATAATAATAAACGACTCTATCATAAAACAAGATTAATTTTAATTTAAGATAATAAACAACAAAATAAGAAAATAGACACTAAACAGTAAATTTACTAAATTTGGCCTCCATTTTTCAACTATTGTATCAGCACACCTTCGAAACGAGTTGCATGCCTTTAAAATAAAATCTTCAGACATTTTATTCCATTTCACCCCAATAGCAGTTTTAAGCAAACCAATATTTGGATGGGAAGTTGAATTTGTTTTGTTTTCTAAAACGCCTCATGTGACATAATCAAGGGGGTTATGGTCTTGTTTAATTGCTGTCCGCACAGTTTTCTTGTGGACTTTGAAATCATTAGAGTGCTTTCTTATTGACGTTGTGGGGTCCTTCTTTATTGCCGTTGCGAGAGTAGTGAAATTTTTCGTTTTTGTTCAATCCACCACTCCCCGTTTTCCTCAAAAGCTCTTTTTTCTGTAAAATTTTTTTTCTTTGCTTTGTATACGGTAGACAAAGAAACTTTGGATTGGTTTCGGCGGGAAGCAAATCATAGATTCTTTGTCGTTTCTTTTCTTGCTCACACATGTTTTAATTAAAAAGAGCTTGAATAATAGCGCCAATCATGAAAATTTATATTTGTCATGTTTTTTTTCAAAAATTGGACTAATCAGACTAAAAAACGTTTTAAAAATTATTTCATATTATGCTTCGGCACTATATATATATATATATATATTGTGGACGCCATTTCTTTGCAGAAGGCCATCTCCTGGATTCACAAAGTGTAACCGTGTGAGCGCATGCGGCTCCTCCGACCAAGTATATCCTTGCAAGATCTGTTTCATGTGTGACAAAGAAATTTGCTGTCATCCCGTGGTCATTGCTCATGTGCACTCTCATATTGGTTGGTTGTGTGGGTTTTATGGCATATCAACCTTTGTAGGTTATTTAACTCCAAATCCATTTTTATGCAAATAATCATTTCTATTTCAAACAATTCAGTTTAGCATGAGTACTCGGTTTCATAGTCAAAAAAATTTCTATTTCAAACTATTCAGTTTAGTCAAACAGTTCTAATTTAAACAGTCCAGTTTAGTACCAGTGTAGCTTTTGTCCACGCACAGTTAAATGTCAAAACATTTCTATTTCAAACAATTCAGTTTAGCTTAAGTACGCAGTTTAAATGTCAAAACAGTTCTATTTCAAACAATTCAGTTTAGCTTAAGTACGCAGTTTAAATGTCAAAACAGTTCTATTTCAAACAATTCAGTTTAGCTTAAGTACGCAGTTTAAATGTCAAAACAGTTCTATTTCAAGTAATTCAGTTTAGCATAAGTACGCAGTTTAGTTCTATTTGACCCATAGATAGGACCCTATCAGGTGCTACCCCTCCGGGCCAGAGTGGATCTGGGAGTGATGGCAATGAAGGGGTGCTGGGCATTCTCCAAAGCTCCAGCATTACTGGAGCCTCACCATCAGATTGGTTTGTGTCATATCCAGGACACTCGTTGGGGAGGTCTTACCCCTCTGCAGAGAAACAGTCGGTGTATTTTACAGCCCCAGCCGACTGGACATGCACCCTCATATGACTTCTCAAATCTGCTGTAGACCAACATGCGTTGTCACAGAATTTACATAGGTCATCTGTTGGTTACTGCAGAAGGACTTCTGTAAAACGTGTCTTCGATAGTTTACTGCTTTGAGATATCCTATGACAAATATGTCTGGCAAAGTGACCCTACAACATAGGTTACAAATATATTTAGGCTGTAAAATGTCAGGGACCGATGTCAAATTCTGCTTGCTAAGTGGTCATTTCAGACTGGAGTGTTCGATTCTCTGTGCTTCAAACGCTTTACAACTTTCGTAGATCACTTCTTACAATTTCCAGTGTCTATACTGAGCTCCCTGAGGTTGTTTTTGACGATATCTTTGGACGTCTGTCATGTTGCAACTCTTCATAGAACAGCTACTTGAGTCACCTAATGTCCTCCATTCTGGTAAGGTGCTCAACTCACTGCATCTGAAAGCATATGAGGAACATCTCAATGTAGATGTGACGTCGATATGTAGTCCAGGTCCCCGAAGAGTGTAAAAGGACAGATAAAATGCACAATTTAGAGACACTAAGCATAATTTTGATGGTGATAGCTCTGTCAGACCACATGCGGCTTCCGAGCTTTCTGAAGGCCTTGCCGACTTTTTCATCCTCAGATTTATTTCAGAATCAAGGGATTCATCTCTAGAAAGAGTGCTGCCTTGGTATTCAAAAGAATCAACCACATTTAGTTTTGTACCCGAGACGAAGGTGTTTGATTCGACGTAGTGCTGGCCTGAAGGTGGAGTAAACGTATTATATCGTCTTCTTCAGATTGTAAGCCCAAAAGTAGTGCGTGCTCTGGAGAAGAGATCTATTACAACTTACATCTCTTCTTCGGTGTGAGCAACGAGATCTGCATTGTCAGTTTAGATCAGCTCCCAAATGAGTACCTGGAAAGTCTTTGATTTTGCGTTAAAGCGTGTGAGAACAAGAAAACTTGTACCTTTGAAAAGCGTACGAGAGAGTTACAGCTAAATATATGGAAAAAGGGTAGGGACAGGAATGTCGCATTGTTTAACCCCATTATCCATGGAGATAGGTTCAGAAAGTGAGTCGTTGAAGTGAACACGAGCTTTCATATCACGATGGAGTTAGATGACTAAATGAGTAGGACAATCAAGTTTCCAAGGATGGTCCCGAGTGCGGTCTTGTTAAGAGTATCGAAAGCCTCTTAAATCCACAAAGATCTTCTAAAGAGGCAGATAGATTTCTCCTGAAGTTGACAAGGGGAGAAAATCAAGTCCATTGTATCATGGCCCGATCGAAAGCCACATTGACTTTCAGGAATAGATGTGATGCTAATCCATTTAATTAGCCGATTGAACAGAATGAAGGAATGTATAGACACTTGAATAATGGTAAATAATTTTTTATAAATTTGTTAATTCTGATAGGTTTCGGCCTTAGAGCATGTTTTTTCAAGGTTATTTACATTTTAAGATTGACTGACTTATATATACCTCGGGAGTGGTATTCACATCGGCATGGGATATTTTCAAATTTGAAAATAATTTTTTATTCGAATTTTTAAATTAAGTTGTTTACCGACAAAAGATTTTCTGATGCAAACTGTTTGTTTCGTAAAGTGTAAAATAACTTTTTAAATTCATATATATCTTATTCTATAAAGATTACTCAAATGAATTTAATATCAAAGTTTTCTTTAATCTTTATTCGTACTAATGAAATAAACAATTTAATAAAATGAATAAATAAATAAATGAATTTTACATCAGTATAAAAAATTTCTCATGAGTTAAAAAAGAATTGAAAGGACGTATTTATAATCAAATAATTGATGCCGCCACACAATTTGACAAAAAATGGCACGTGACCCCACCTCAAAAAAAAAAAAAAAAAATCTTGTATGAAAACGATTTTATTGCAGCATGCATTATCTTGTTATTTGTTAAAGAATTGGAGAAAATTCCAATGATTATTATTCTTATGGCTTTCAATATCCAGAAACGGATATTCTTTTCTTTTTGAAATATTTGCTTACTTCGTGTAAACACTCGAACGTAATATTTGTAAAAATAACATTATTCGAAAACCACGAAATTATTAATATATTTAGTTAATTTTACGATGACATTATATTCGGTGCAATAAACGGAAAATATTTCCAATAATAATCTATAAAACTGCATTAGATTACAATCTTGGCTTAAAAGTTGCAATGGAACACCGAAAACTTAAAAGCTGAGAATTAGCAAAAAATAAATAAATAGATAAAATAGAAGAAAAAGCAAAAATAAAATTGACTTTGTTTTAACGCTTAAAAAACAGACATTTAAAAACAATATTCGTTAAAAGACATCAACTTAAGAGAAGACAAATCTTATGAAAGCCATTCACTTTAGAATAATGCTTTTCTGTCGGAAAAATAAACTAAAAAAAATGGTCTTATTTGAGAGGTACAGACGGGAAGAGGGAGACAGAAGCATGATAGAAGTAAGCCAAAGGATGAATGAACATTTTATTTCAATGGACAATGAAAATAAAATACAAATAAATAAAAAAATAACAACATGAATATTAAACTAAAAATGAATAAAAGGGGATGCCCATGATGTCGTGGCAAACGTGCTGGACTGCGACATCGTCGAAATTGAGTTCGAACACCAGTTTCGCTATTACGTTCACTTTTGGACTAAATCCCTTAGGGAAGGCATGAACCTCCTTATCTCCTCAAGCTATGCCTTAAATAGTACCACTACTGTTCCTTTCTACTGGGATGACGGGCATTAAATAACCAACAAAGGTTGATATGCCATCAATGGAAGAAACAAAATATAAATAAAAAAGTTTTAAGAATTATAGTTGGGTTTTAAAAAAAATATTTCATTCATTTACGAATGTTATGAATATCTAAATGCGTTTGTTTTACATGTTTGTTGTTGTTGTTGTTGTTGTTGTTGTTGTATTCAGCTTAAAATTGACCCTGTGTCGCATCCTGTTTGTGACGGAGGGGTTGGGTAAATATATTGTACTTAGATGATGAAAAAGTAATGTGACAAGCACCTTCCCCCTAAAAAACGCCCAACATTAGTATAAGAGTTAATTTGATAGTAATGAATCAGTGTACTATTCGTAAAAAGTATGAACAGAAAATATTTTCCTATAAAAAATTGTTTTCAATATTACTATTCAGAAATATTTATTGTTTGACATCTGGTGACCTCGAATGATCTCAAATGATCTCGAATGATCTCCAATATCAACCTCTCATAAACTACGGCGCAAGTGGAGTTCTTGTAAGCTTTCATACCAAAAAAAAAAAATGGCACCAACAAATCAAGTCGTTTTAGCGTGAAAGTGGCATGGACGATCACATATACAGGAAGCTCATTTATTAGTTAGATATATATTCCGGTTGCATCAGGTATTTGAGAACACAGCTTTAACAGCTCGGAAAGGAAGGCGCTCATTGTGTAACGGTTATCAAGTAGGAAATGAGCTCGGCTATCCGAGTTCAAACATGAACGGGGATGTTTGTATTTCATATCGTGCTAATACCCTTGGGAGAGTATGAACCCAACTATTTTCATTTCAGTCGAATAGTAGGTCAGACTAGGCTCTTTGGTATTGTAACTAATCAAGAAGGAAAACTTTGAATTCAAACCGGCTATAGATCTGGAGGGGGATGGGTACCGGCAGGCTATTCGTGCTTAAAATACGCTACATGAGTAGCGCCCCTACGACTGAACCAGCTTATAGGGGCAGTGAAGACTGATGA
Organism: Sepioteuthis lessoniana; assembly: GCA_963585895.1. NCBI lineage: Eukaryota > Metazoa > Mollusca > Cephalopoda > Myopsida > Loliginidae > Sepioteuthis > Sepioteuthis lessoniana. The sequence continues at coordinate 30,887,585 of OY757913.1, forward strand.
AATGGAAGATAATTTAACGTAATACGATGTGGCATGCGCCAAATTTTAATTCTCATTTCTCTTTATGGACTATGGTGATCATTAACGTAGCAGCTTCAGCACATGGAGCTTAAGTCACCAGCTACTAACCACAACAACCTGGAGATAACCAGCTTCTTGAATGTTGTTAAGTTCTTCGTGTTCAAGGCCAAGAAACGAGGTGGTCGCCTGTGACGGGGACAGGACATCAATGGTCAAGAGAAAGAAAGTTGAAACGGTCAGATGTTGTCAGGACGGCCGAATTCCACCGAACACAGATTAGCGTAGACAGGGCTTGTTCTCAGTAGGAGTAGTCCCACGCCAACATGACAGTGGTCGCGGAAACTGGGGCTATTTTTTATCACGTCTTATTTCAAATAATCTCGTTTCAGTTTCTTTGTTTAATGGCACATCAACCTTCGTGGGTTATTTAATGCCCAAACCATCCTTGTAGACGAACAGAAAGGGTACTATTTTACCCACCGCTAGAAGGGATAAAGGGGATCATACCTTTCCCAAAAGTATTTGTCCGAAAATGAACGTAATACCAGTAGTGGAGTTGGAACTCACTTACTACGAGGTCGCAGTTCAGCACATTAGTCGCTATGCTACGGGATCCCCGTTCCAAATAATTTTCCCGCCATCATATGGTTTCAAATACTTTCAGGTTCTATCTCTTTGGGTCAGAGTGGGTCTGGGTGGAATGTCAATGAAGTAGTATTCTACACTCTCAAATTCTTCAAAACTGGAGCAATACAGGTTAATATATTGCTCAGCTCATTCCTTTTTTTGGTTGAGGGTTACTTTTATGTAGAGAACGCAGTCGTCGTATTCAAAGCTTCATCGACTGGGCTATGTAACAGTGGAACACTTGATAAAAAAAAACTGGACTACCTACAGTAATATGTGACCTGCACGATAAAAAAAAAGTTGATGGGAAAGACATGAATCGATTCGGACGTATTTTACAGATACGCAAACTGATTAAACTCTTAATACCTCTAACATCTGCTCTTCAACAAGGTTTTCTATAGGATTTACGACGCTCTGCTTAGTTTAGCACACATGCCTTAGATTTCTGAAGCCCAACCAGCTGGGGCTGTAGAATACACCGACTGCATCTCCTGCAGAGGAGTAAGACACTCTCAACGAGTGTTATGTATATGACAAAACCCACCTGGAACTTTAGGGAATGTGGAGTACTGCTTCATTGCCATTACTCCCCGGTCCACTTTGGTTCGGATTGGTGGTACTTGTTAGATCCCATTTATGGGTCAATAGAACTATTTAATCATTTACTATACTTGAAATCATTTAATTTTCCATTGGGAAAGGTATTAACACCTTTATACCCCATTTATTAGTTAAATAGTTTCACGGCAGTTTCACGGCAGAATGCCTTAGGCATTAAATAACCCACAAAGGTTGATATGCCATTAAACAAAGAAACCAAACCAAACCAAACCAAACTTAACCATTTAACTGTGTGCAAACGATTGGGCTCTACCTCTTTTAAATATATTACATACAAACTATTCCCTTAAAAATCATATGTATAAAGAGAATTTGGCATTAATTAACCCAAAAGGATTGATATGCCATCAAATACAACCAACCAACCAACCGTTAGATTTCTATTCCAAAGTGATGAGCAGCTTCTTTGTCATTTAACTTCAGGACGTTAGATTTTCTTTATTTGAACACTTCGTGTGTGAGTGTTTTTTTTTTTTCGTATATTATTGCGTATTATGAGAGTTGCCACCCAAATTTCTCACATCGAAGCCTACGAAGACTTCTTCCCTTCCCCACCACAATATTCAGAAACCCTGCCACACCCAAATCAGAATCCCAGAGGCTTAACAAATCGCCCACGTCTACCTGCTTATGAACTGGTTGCGTCCAACATGTCGCACAGACTTTGTCAACATTCCTGCTTATTAATAGACATTTATATTAGGGTGTTCAGAAAGTAATGACGTTTTACCAGAGAGACTATAAAAACCAGTGTAAGTTAAATATCATCAAAAATGCATGTATTTACGCCCCTCCCCGCCATGAGCAGGATACAATACAGAGTCTATTTTTAGGCAGAGTACAACAGGTTTGAATTCAGAATTTCCCCTTCTCCTAGACCGGTTGCCATACCAAGGCTAGAGAGCCTAGTCTGGCTAACTAGTTATCCATAGCTCGAGGGATAATAGTTTGATTCATGTCTTTTCCAAGGGAATATGCACTTTGTGAAACGTAGCCTAATTCAGGATTTGAACACGAGTTGCCGAGTCTATTTCCTACGACGATAACTGTAGTAAGCCTGAAGAGGGATAGGCTCTGCCAAGCTATTCGTTACCAACACGCGCAACATGAACAGTGTTCACCTTTACCAAATCAGGGGTGTCCTCGTGGTGTAATGGTTAAAGCGATGAACTGCGGAATCGTAGTACGCAAGTTCGTACTCCAGTCGCGCTATTACGTTCACTTTCGGGCAAATACCCTTGGGAAAGGTATGAACCCCCTTATTCTCCCTCCAGCTATGGGTAAATAGTAGGACGGACTAGGTTCTTCAGCCTTGGTGAGGCAACTAGTCTTGGAGAAGGAAAACTCTGAATTCAAATCTGTTAAACTCCGCTTAAAAATTGACCTTGTGTCATATCCTGCCCGACGGAGGGGTTAGTAAATAGTACCTTTACCAAATCAGGTTACGAGAGATGTCTTTATGCCTTCACAGAGACTATCACAAGTTTATCGATTTCAATCCTAATTGTCACGCAGTTGCAGTCTTCATGTCTTCCTTATCTAAGCTTACAAAATACCTATTACTAAAATTACTCCAATTACAAATTATCAAATTAAACAAACGAGATTTTTGTCACGAAATAAAGCACCATATAATTTATTTTTTTTATTACAACATTTTATCTCCTACATATTCATATATATATACCCAATCCTTCTGCACGAGCAAAATGTGACATAAGCTCTATTTTAAGCCACGTTTCACAGGTTTTTGGATTCAGAGTTTTCCTTCTCGTTGCCTAACCAAAGCTAAAGAACACAGCCTACCCAGCTATTTACTCATAGCTGGAGGGCAATAAGTTTGATACATACCGTTTCCAAATGTATTAGAGCTATGTGAAATGCAAACAGCCTCATGCAGGTATTGAACTCGTGTCATCATGTTCACTTCCTACGACGTTGAACATTACACCATGAGTCTATATAATATACAGTTCATAATAGTTTGCCAGATATATAAATATATGCAAATTATTTGTATTAAGCATAGTTATTTGAAGCTATAATTATTTAACACATCACACAATAAGTCGCGGGCCTAACTAATAAAACAACAACTTTTAGGCAAAATTCGACTTTATTCATGAACATAGTCTCCTTCTTCGGTGATACATCGATTCAAATGCTTCTCTAACAATTCGATGCTTTTTTGTTGAACGATTTTTCTTTGGCCTCAAAATACGCCCCAGTTTCCGATATCAGTTCTTCATTGGAGCTAAATCTCTTTCTTTTGAGATCTGCAAACAGCCACAAGTCGCTGGGGCCAGATCTGGAGAATAGGGTGAGTGCGGAAGCAATTCGAAGTGCAATTCATGTAGTTTTGCCATCGTTGCAATCGGCTTGTGACACGGTGCATTGTCTCGGTGAAAGAGCACGTTTTTCTTCATTTGTGGCCGTTTTTTGGCGATTTATTCCATCAAATGCTCTAATAATGCTATATAATATCCGCTATTGATGGTTTTCCCTTTCTCAAGGTAATCGATGAAGAAAATACCTTACGCATCCTAAATTGGTAAATTACTTCTACCACCTACCCCAACGAGTGTCCTGGATATGATACTAAACAATCTAATGGCAAGGCTCCAGTAATGCTGGAGCTTTGGGGAATGCAGAGTACCCCTTCATTTCCATGGCTCCAGGGTCCACTCTGACTCGGGTTGTTGCACATGACAGGGTCCTATCTATGGGTCAAATAGAGCTGTTTGACATTTAAACTGAGTGCAAACAAATGACATGCTAAATTGAGTTGTTTGAAATAGAACTGTTTGGTCATTTAACTGTGTTTAAACAAATGACTGATGTTTAATTGAACTGATGGTGATACATAGCTATACTTTGAACAATGTAACTTTATAGAATCATGCTAAAATGAATTGTTAGAAATTGAACTGTGAAATAGAACATTTAACTGTGTGTATCTACACAATGTGCTTAAACATAATATATTTGGTACATATGTAATAAGCTTTACATATATATCAAAGAATGCTGCGAGCAATACTGAATAAGTCATGGAGGCAGCACCCCACAAAGCAGCAGCTGTACGGCCACCTACCACTTATCACGAAAACTATCCAAGTTAGACGAACCCTGCTGGAGAAGTAAGGACGAACTCATAAGTGATGTACTCCTGTGGACCCCTTCACATAGACGAGCAAATGCAGGATGACCAGCTAGAACCTATATACAGTAACTCTGTGCCGATACGGGATGTAGCCCTGAGGACCTGCTGGAAGTAATGGACGATAGAGAAGGGTTGCGAGAGGGGGTCAGGGATACCCGTGTTGATGGCGTGACATGATCATGATGATATATGTAAAAACAAGATTTGGCATTAAATAACCAACAATGGTTGATATGCCATAAAACCAAAGCAAAGCAAAGCAAAACAAAGCTAGATCAACGAAGTTAGGCAGTGATAAGTCTACTCTGTACTTTGATAGACGACCTCTTCGTAACAACAGATACCGTAAGTAATACGAGGTCTGTTAGTCAAAGTAAGCAAACCTTAGTAACTTTTAAGACATTTATATTAATACGGCATATAGTTAGGGTGTAATGGTTAACAGGTTAGTCACGCAGACTAATTAGTATTGATTAAAGAGTTTGATCTTCACAAAATGTCACATAATAACGGCCTTGTGCCAAGTCTAAGCTTTGCTTTGTTTTTAAAGGTGTCTCGCGTTGGGTAATAGTTAAAGAGCTAGGCTTACAAAGTGTTTGCATTGAAGACAAGAATAAACAATAAGATGTCAGTAGGACTCAAACTCTTGCAGTCCCTACCAGCAGATTTAATGTCGAAGTAGTGACATCACTGAAATTCAAATAATACTTATAAAGCTATCCAATACGCTCGTCTTCAATTTATTTGTGCCATGTTTTACGCACTAGTAGTGTTACAAAGAACCAGGATTTCTGGAAACAAAGGGGACGTGAATTCGAATCACAAAGGGGTCTTTTTATTTATTGTTGTTCTTTTTTTTTATTAGCCCTGTTGTTTGCTTTTGCAGGAATATCGACACGAGTGAGTGGTGATAAAAAAAACAGCTAAAAATAAAACGATGAAGGTTGACAGTAATCAAAATTATTAATAGTGATGATTGACGAAGCTTTATCTAAAGGTAGACTGCTATTGTTTTAAAAAAATATGTTTGATAATATTTTATTAAGATGTGAGTTGATATTATTCAGTGAAGCAAACTCAACAAAACATACGAATAGTTATTTTCATTATGACGTGAAAATGCAGTTTTGGTATCTAGAAATTCAGTTAGGGAATATGAAGCTTTATCTATATGTTTCACATTTATTACTTATGTACATCTGTGCAGTAAAATTGCTTTTAAGTAGCTTAAAATCTCATTATGCATTAGTAGTAATAATTTACTAAGATTTTGCTTAGATGTGGCACGGGGCCGCATGAATGTAGCATCCAATGAGACTCGAATTCACTCGTGAAAGTTTTCTTGTCCAGCTAAATAACAAGTAGTATAAGTGTAATAGAAGGAAAGAAAAGTTGCGTCCCATGTTAGGTTATGGACTTATTGACTCTATCTCTCCCTTTCTTTCTGTTTGTATCTCAGTCTTCTGTCTGTCTACTGTCTGTCAGTCTCTGTCTCTGTCTGTCTGTCAGTCTGTTCGTCTCTGTCTCTGTCTGTCTGTCTGTCTATATATATCATTAAAACATGTTTCGTTAAAAACTACGAAGTTATTTTTGACAGTTTTTAAAACTTTTATCAAAGTTGCTTCCTATATTAGGTTACTGACTTATTGACCCTCTCTCTGTCTCTCTCAGCCTCTATCTCTGTCTCTCTGTGCTTATATATACGAGAATCATTAAATAAGTTTCCAGACATTTTTCGTATGGGCACTTTTATTGATATTACACACATCAAACTCTAGTCCCCTTCCAAGTAATCTCCTCCGGCTGCAATGCACTTGTTGTATCGTTCCAACAACTTCTGGAACGTCCCATGGAAGTTCTCTTGTGTGAGCATGTCAATGACCTTCGTCACAACCCCTTTTATCTCCTCAATTGTCTCATAACGACAGCCTCTAAGGTTAGGGAATAACCAAAAGTCACAGGGAGCAAGGTCTGGACTATAGGGAGGGTGAGCAACTGTCTTGATGCTCATCTTGGTCAAATAGTCTGTGACAAGGATGGAGTTATGGACTGGTGTATTGTCCTGGTGGAAATACCACTGACCCGATTTGAAGAGTGCTGGCCTCTTCCGACCGAATCTCTTCCTGAACTCCCTTAAAACCTTAATATAGTAACCCTAACCCTAACCCTTTGGCCAATCAACTCTGGTCTATTGACTTCCTTACTCCTCCCACACCTCTCATTATCTCTCACAGACTCCGTGCCTTCCTTGAATCTCTTATGCCACTCAAAAACTGATGCTCGATTTATACAAGATGGTCGAAATGCAGTCTGAAGCGTTCCATACATTTCTGTGGCATTTTTTCCAAGTTTAAAACAGAATTTTATTGCATATCGTTCTTCTAAAGTGTGCTCACGTCCAGATTGCATTTTTGAAAATCACCAGCTGTGACAATCAGGCTTTAGTTGGGTGTATTCCAATTCCTGCTATATCTGTTCATTTGAACGTGAAATCATAAAAATTGGTCAGTCATCTCATAAGATGTATAGCAATAACATACTGACTTTTCAAGTGTCTACGACAAATTTAAATGCCTGTTAAAAAAAAGTCTGGAAACTTATTGAAGGCACCACGTATATATATACATAAGTTTTTTCTTTAAAGCATGTTTCATTAAAAACAACGAACAAAATTCTTTTTGACTGATAAAAGTTTTCTCTAAGTTGCTTTCCATGATAGGTCACAAATTTAATGACTTGATCTATCTGTCAGTCTGTCTACCTCTCTCTCTCTCTCTCTCTATCTATCTATCTATCTATCTATCTATATATATATATATATATATATATAATGCATATTTGGGGAACAGTTTTTCTTTAATGTGTATTAATTTTTTTAACAGTTACAAAAGATAATCTTTTTCTTGTGATCTTTTAATATTTCTTAACTTTGGTTCAATTTTTTGTAAACCGTTTCCAATTCCCCTCCCCCTGTGACTTATCTTCCATTATTTATAGACAATGCTTATTTGTTTACAAATATGGCTACATTCAAGATGTTTTAAATATGTTGGTAGTTTTTACACTTACCACAATACTTACTATATCATAAACACGTGATACTCTAAATTTAACTTTAATATAAAGAAAAAATTTCTAAAAACTATAAAAATTTGAAATCTCTCATTAATAAAAGTGTTTACCTCCTTTAAAATGACCCATTATGGTTGAAAGGGTTTTGGGAGAAATTTATAGACAATTTTTATATAAAATTGTTGATAAGTTAAGCAATCTTATAAGACTTCTCAAAATTGCTTCCCATGTTAGGTTACGGACTAATTGACTCTGTCTCTCTGTCTCTTTCTCTCTCTCTCTCTCTCTCTCTCTCTCTCTCTCTCTATATATATATATATATATATATATATATATATATAAGTTTTAAAAACTATATTTATATATATAAAAGTTTTGAAAGCTGACAAAAATAACTTTGTTTGCTGGTTTAAGTGATATATATATATATATATATATATATATATATATATATATAAACAGATTACTGACGCGCGCGCGCACACACACACACACACACACACACACACACACACACACATTATATATATATATATGTCTATATGAATTATGATTTGATTAGAATTAGAATTTAACTCTAGAAGCTTTTTTAATCAATGAAATCTTTACAGTCCTCTATGAACGTAAATACAGAGCATTATCACAAGATTATTTCAAATACAACATCGATAAAATCCCCATTTCCCGTTCTCACGTTTTCGATCCTCAGGTGAAGTAGTACTCCTGCACAATATATATATATATATATATATTTGATCGCAGTTTTCAGGTAAAGCTTGTTTGTTAAAAAAGGAAAAAAAAAAAAAAAAGAAAAGAAAAAAAAAGACGAGGAAGCATGTTGGACTTAAGAAAAGAATATCTCTCTTGTGAATGAATGTATATAATTAGGTAACCCTCTATGCCACGAGCAGGATGTGACACAAATCAATATTTTTAGAAGCAGTGTAGAGCTGGTTTTTATTTCGACTTTCCTTCTCCTAGACTGGTCGTCTTACCAAGCGTAGAGAACCCCGTATGTCTTATTATTTACCCATAGCCGGTGAGTGTGTGTGTGTGTGTGTGCACGCGCGTTTGAAGGGAAAGATGGATTCGTAACTCCCCCAAAGGAGATTTGTGCAAAGTAAAGCACAAACAATTTCATCCGGGATTTGAACGCGGTTGGCCGAGTTCTCTCTTTCCGACCATAGTTGTTGGGCTAAGTACTGATGAAATGAGTGTAGAAATCGTTCAAATGATTTGTCCTTTTGAGTGCTTTTGACTGAGTCTCCAGCCATTTTCAAGTATGGTAAATCTTTTTAAAATTCTTTATTATTGAATCTAGACAAGATATATTTTCATTGTCGCAATTTATCTCTGGCCTTTTCACCTATTAGTTTTAAAATTGTTCTGGTTCATTGAAGCATTAGTTGACATCATGTAACGCTTACGGATCAAACGAGAATGGTATGAATCGGTCTGGCACCGGCTGATGTCACGTGGCAGTTTGTGAGGAGGTTGGATATTAATTGTTAAATACATTTAGAACTCCCTGTCCATGAATCAGAAACTACCATAATTTTATTGGTTTTACTTCCATTATGAATTTTATCAAACATTGAGTGTATTAACTTGAATAACACGTGTGTGTGTGTGTGTGTCTGTCTGTGTGTGTGTGTAAAAGCAACAACTGTAGTGCAGAATTAATGTTCAAGACTCAAAAGATATCACTAATCTGTTCTGCGGTCGCTGTTTACAAATATGGCTTTGTCCTAATGTTGGCCCAATCCCACTGAATCACAGGAATATATCTTTAGGCCCAATCCTTTGAACCTTACCAAAGATGTAAAGGGTAAAGTAATTTGGGTAAAAAAAAGAAGATTTATCTCCCTTGACACAAATGGCAGGTAATAAGCATATAAAAAAACAGCAGCCGATGATAGCTAACAGTTTGTAATATAGCTGAGTAGTACCCCTTGAAGTAGGGTTAAGGTAGGTATGTCAATTGTACTTTTGCTTTGAGGGGAGAATATCAAGAAAAGAAATTAAAGAATGCTGTATTCTCAGTTATGCCTCTTACACACACACACACACACACATATATATATATATATATTGTATTTTATTCTTTCTCATCAAATTGCTTTTTACTGGTTGCATAGGAAAAATAATGTCAGGGTTGTTACGTTATTATTTATATTTGTAACTCAAGCAAAGCAATGTATCCAATTTCATTGCTAGGATATTAAAAACCATGTATAATAATTACGCATTTATATGTAGGAAATATAAAGCAAAAATAAATATCTGTCAGAATAAAAGAGGAAATGGCAAAATAGAAATTGTAAAAAACAAAACAAAACAAAATCAAACAATATATACACACACACACACACACACATATATATATATATATATATATATATGCAAATTTCATTAAACATAATAGACATTTTATGTCTACATATTTTCTTCTGAATCCGTTCGAATTCCCGTATTACTTTTATCGTATTCGGGGGGAATTGATTTATGTATTGTCCAAAGTCGGACAGAAAGTACTAGGGATATATACAACTATGGACAATACATAAATCAATTTCCCCCGAATACGATAAAAGTAATACGGGAATTCGAACGGATCCAGAAGTAAATATGTAGACATAAAATGTCTATTATGTTTAATTAAATTTGCATTAACGAAGAAATGCTGCCTAAATATATATACATATATATATATATATATATATATATATATATATATATATATATATATATATATATCTTGCTGTCTAGGTTCTTCAAAATGACCGCAGTAACTGAGGTAATTGTGGTAAATAGTCAACGAAAAAATCATGGACAGTTTTTGCATACATTATTAACAGTGTATGGCTCACACGGATGAAGGGGTATTTTTGTAGGAAGTGGAAAAAGAACCATGTTTTCTTTATTATTTCTTCAAACATGTATTTAAAAATAGATTATTGCTTCGATAGAAATTAAAACCACACCCACACACACACATGTATATATTCAAGTCTATACGTGTATTTATCCAACCCCTCCGCACGGGCAGGATGTGACACAAGGTCAATTTTTTTAAGCGGAGTTTAACAGGTTTGAATTCAGAATTTCCCTTATCGTAAACTGATTGCAAAACCGAGACAAAAGAACCCAATCTCCCTCCAATTTACCCAGAGCTATAGAGGAATTGGATTCATACCTTTCCCAAGGGTATTAGTACTATGGGAAATACAATCAGCCTTGCCCAGAATTTGAACTCGTGTCGCCGCGTCCATTTCCTACGAGGGTAACCAATACACCACGGGCACCACCTATATATAAAATCATGTGCGTATATGTGGGCATTTACTCAGCCCCTCCTCTCCAGGCAGCATGGTCAATTTCTAAGGGGAGTAAAGCTAGTTTTAATTTAGGGCTTTTCTCTCCTTGATTGGTTGCTTAACCAAGGCTAAAGAACCCACTCTGCCCTTTACAAAGGCCATTAGTAAATTGTAGAACGCAAACAGCCTCATTCAGGTTTTTAACTTGATTGGATTTTCCATGACGATAACCGTTATGCTAAGCGCGCCTACGCTTTGTCTGACTGTCTGTCTTTCTTTCTCTCTCTCTCTCTCTCTCTCTCTCTCTCTCTCTCTCTATATATATATATATATATATATATATATATATATATATATATATAAATGATGTAGTTTGCTATATTTATAGATAAAAAGTGCTCAATATTGGGCAGGGGAGTCTCGGTGATGTAGAGGCTAAAGATGCTGGACTGCGATATCATGGTAAGAAGGTTCGATCTCCAGTTGCACTGTTACATTCACTTTTGAACTAATACCCTTGCGAAAGATATGAAACCCCTTTTACCTCCAGCTATGGCTTAAATAGTACCACTAGTGTTCTTCTACAACGATGGCTTTGGTATCAAGAAAATTGATATGCCATTAAATAAATAAACTAACAACAATGTCAGTGATAGAACATATATATATATCTAAGTTCGGATAGCGTAAACACAGAGTCAGCACCAATATGGTGACTGTCAGTTTCACGCCATAGCGATCATCAGATTCAGTATGATGTAGGGTGGAGAGTTTTACTCAGATTTAGTTTGATGATCGTATAAGCGTAAAATTGACAGTCACAAAGCATTATTGAGTCTGTATCTACGCTATCGTAATTATATATATAATATATATATATATATATATATATATATATATATATATATATATATATATATTTGTGTGTGTGTGTGTGTGTGTGTGTGTGTGTGTGTGTGTGTGTGTGTGTGTGTGTGTACTTCGGATTAGTTCTCCGTCTTCGTTTTTTTTTCATAACATTTCAACCACCTTTATATCGTTGCACTCTCTGACCTTTCTGTCGCATTTGGTGACCTTTTGGGAATGTCAAATAAGAAATTTTATTTTTTTACAGGGCTCCCTTATTCATATTTCAACACCTGTCACGTCCCATGTCCTTAGGAAAGATACCGAACGCGAAAGTTAGCGAATTTCCTGAATCTGATCCTTTCAAAGAAACTTTATAGGCGATTTTACCCTGCTTTTTTTTAAATAAAGGAAGCTATTTGACCACGAATTTTGTAACGTAAAAATAAATAAATAAATAAATAAAAATAAATAAATGGACAACAAGAAATAGGACAAGTAAATCAATTAAATTGTTTAAAATTTGAATTGAGGTTGATAATAAAAGCGAAGTAATAAGTAATAAACACCAGCAAATTTCTCTGAATGAACACATTATCGCAGAAATAACACGAAAGCGCTTAAAATACGTTCATTGTATCCTTTGCAGTAGGGTAACCCCCACCTGACAAAACAAAAGAGTGTCCTAGGTATGAGATTAAACTGCATCCGGTAGTCACGTTCCAGCTCTTACTCAGGGAAGTGGGGCGTCACTCTTTCATTATCATTACTTCTGGGTCTTCTCTGACCCGGAGTGGTACTACCTATTAGGATTCTATTTATGGATAAAATAGATATGTTTTCTAATAATTTGTAAGTAAAAGTAAAGTTAGCGACCATAGTCGAGGGTGACCCGAAGGCTCCCTTTTCGATAGCTACTACACCAAGGTGTAGGGGAGGGCGCTACTCCATTCCCTGGATTGCTCCACTTTACCCTTGAACCGTACCTTATAATGCTGAGTGTTAAGCAAGGTGGTATCAAGTTCCATTTTTAAAGTCTTTGGTATGACTCGACCTGGGATTGAACCTAGGTCTCCCGGGCCATTGGCGAACACTCTAACCGCTGGGTATTTAGAATAATTGCTTTAATATTGGCCTTATGAGTAGAGTGTTAGCCAATGGCCCAAGAGACTGAGGTTCAAACCCTGGTCGAATCATACCAAAGACTCAAAAAATGATACTTGATGACCCCTTGCTTAACACTGAGTATTATAAGGTACATATCAAGGATAAAGTGGAACAATCCAGGGAAAGCAGTTGCGCAGTCCCCTACACCTCGATGTAGTAGTTATTGAAAAGGAAGCCGTCTGCTTGCCCTCGACTATGACCGCCAACTTACTTATTGTTATCTTGGTTTCTCGGCATATCAACCTTTATGGGTTATTTCATGCCAAAGCCATCCTTGTAGAAGAATATTAGTGGTACTATCTATCCCAGAGCTAGGAGGATAAGGGGGTTCATGCATTTCTTGATAGTATTTGTCCAAAAGTGAACGTAACAGTGCAACTGGAGTTCGAACCCACTTTCTCCGATGTAACAGCCCAGCACGTTAGCCACTTGAAACCATATCATTGCGTACAAATAATTAACTATTACCAAATAGAAATAATTACTTGTGGCCATAAAATTAGTATTAGATAGGAACAATTGAAATTATACAACTGTGTGTAAATCATTTCTATTAGTTAATAATACTTGATATCATATAACTCAGTTAAAAAAATTCAAGGAACAATACAAGCGATGTAAACGTATAATGTATGCAGTCTCCTAAGTTTTAGGCATGAAATAACCCCAGACAGGTTGACCTGCCATTATAATCAATAAAGCCATACCACCGAAGAGTTATGGCTTTATTGGCGATAAGTCTTTTCAATATTCAGATGGATAACTACCTAGTAACAGCAAGAACTGTAAGCAACCCAATGCCGGGGTACCAGACTAAGCAAAACGAAGTAAATAATAAGTTAAGCATCGATTAGCCTGTTCAAAACTTATATGGGTAACCACTTACTCCTTCGTTTACTTTGACCTTGAGTGGTAGTAATTGATAGGATCAAATCGATCTGTTTTTTAATTATTTGTATTAAATAGTAATACTCGATACCATTTCACGGCGTGTAATTTATTTGTACTGGGAATACTTAATGGAAGTTATTATTGTTTTAAAAGGATTATTAATTACTTGAAACCATATACTTGTGTGTAAACAACGGATAATCATTTAATAGAAATAGTGATTGGAAATCATATAATCGTGTGTAAATTATTAGTATTAGATACAAATACTTGATAGCATAAAACTGTGCAAAAATGTTTATCATTAGAAATAGTTTCTTGAAACCATATATGTGCGTAAAAATTAATACTATTGGATTGGAATATTCGACATCGTATAACTGGTAGCAAACAAATAATTATTATCAAAAACAAATAATTACTTGAAACTATATAATTGTGGACCGGTCCATTTGCCTAATGAATTGAGTGTTCGCCAATGGTCCGAGAGGCCGGGGTTCAATCCCAGGTCGAGTCATACCAAAGACTCAAAAAATGGTACCTGATGCCGTCTTACTTAACACTCAGAACTATAAGGTAAGGATCAAGGGTAAAGTGGAGCAATCCAGGAAATGGAGTAGCGCCCTCCCCTACACCTCGGTGTTGGAGCTATTGAAAAGGGAGCCTTCGGGTCACTTTCGACTAAGGTCGCCAACTTTACTTTTTTTATATAATTGTAGATGAATTAATTGCATTAGATTTGAATACTTGAAATAACAGCGAGCAAACAAATAATTATAGACAATTAAAAAAACGAATGCCAGAGAACATTGAAAATATAATTATGATTGCCATCAAGCATTTAGAAATGAAAAAATATTTGTATCAAATAATCCAGATGGAGTTTAAAGAGGTACACTTCCGGGGTGATTGTGGAGTGGAGTGATAACATGCCTCCACACACATGAAAGGTATGTTTATGTGTACTGACTTCCGGCCAGGTACGTCGCCTGTTAGCGTGCTTCTTTTCTCTCTAAGAGTTGATATGCTATTACGCAAATAAACCGAAACCTTAAACTAGAAAATTAACAGACCAGTTCTGTTTTATGTGAACGTAGCACAAGAGATTCGATCTGGAAACCCAAGCTATTTTTTTTAATTTCGTAATGTTTAATTTTATCAACAACAGAATACATTTGTGTAAATAACTATATGGCGTCCACTTCCTATCTGTGAGAGTTTATCAGATTTATTCGTTTATTCATAACGAAGTTTTCAAGAAGTCAGGTAATTTTTGTGAAGGGGAGATAACTGCAAAAATTCCTGGTTCTTTCAACGAGATAGGAAAAGCATTGAGTTCCTAAGTGCTAAACGATAGAGTCGAATGATGTAACAGTTATTGACACGGCAAGTGGAATTGATTGAATATATTCATTTCACACTGGTATCTTTGGCAATGGCATGGATCAATTTCTCTATGCCGTCAGCCATATTGTTAGATATCCGGGCGACATTAACAGCAGTATCTGTTATTTCTTACGCAACAATGACCTTTTTCAAACATTGAAAAGACCAAACATTTCATTTTTTTTTTGTTTTTCAGTTACTATAGTGTATCTACAAAAGAAATAGTTTTGTAATTTTGTTAATTTTTTTTTTAAACGATACAGTTTAATCGAGAAACACTTGAGATTTATCATCAAAGCTTTTGGCAGTAGATGTTCCATTTTCGGTCAGGACGCCAAAAGTCATAGTTGTTGAGAAGCCGAAATTAATCAAAATGAATTCTGTTATTGTAACATTCAAGAATACATTTTAAAAAGTCGCCTCCGACTAAACAATCCATCTTTGATGGGTGCGAGAAATTTGAAACAACTATATGTCTATATAAAGATAAATATCATAGGTAACCAGCAGTATACAAAAAACAATTGGAAAGTGTTCGTGCTAGCTTTTTGAAATTTACGTGTGTAGATATAAATTTACATGTTTAATAGGAGTTTAGTCCAAGAGTTAGACAATCTACATGAAACTGTTTTGAAAAATTTTCAGAAACGGTTCAAGATGTTAATCGTGATGTGACAGTTATCATCATAGGAAGTGAACTCGATGACCTGAATTCAAATCTTGGACAAGACTTTTTTTGCATTTCACATCGGAAATGTATGAATTATTTCCCCAGTTATGGGTAAATTGCAGGTTAGACTGAGATCTTTAACCTTGGTATGGCAAACGGTCTAGGAGAAGGAAAACTCTGAATTCAAATCAATTGTACTGAGTTTAAAAATGACCTTATGTCACATACTGCTCAGTGGGGGGCTGGGTAAATATACACCAAAAATGTTATTATTGCAAAGTCTAAGTGACCAATATAAAACCACAAATGGTGATTTCTGTTCAGAAATACTGGAGTTGTCTGGTAAGGTTGGGTTTAATGGCAGATCAGCTGTTGTAGGTAATTTAATGCTATATCCGTTCTATACATTTATATTAAACATATAATTTGTAAATACGTTTTATAGATAGCATTTTTAAACGAGCCAGAGCTCATTTTTTTTCTTTTTTCTTTTTTTGCACACACTTAAATATTTTCAAGCAGGTATGGCTATTTAACACTAGTTATTCTATTCAACTTTATTCGTTTGCACACAGTTTAATGGTTCCAAGTATTGCTCTGTATTACTAACAATTCAATTAAACATCAATCATTTGTTTATACGCAGAGTTAAATGATCAAACGGTTTTATGCCTAACAATTCAATTTAACATAAGTCATTTGTTTGGACTCAGTTTAAATGTTAAATAGCTCAGTATGACACATAGATAAGACCTTTTCAGGTGCTAGCACTCGTTAGGGGTATTCTGCATTCCCCAAAGCTCCAGATTGTTTAGCATCATAGAAATGGGTTTAGGGGAAAATACTGGAAGAAAGAAAGAAAGAAAGTGGTTAAGTGAAAAAAATAATGACAGAAAAAAAAAGAAAGAAAGAAAGGTGGAAAGTGGTTAAGTAAAAAATATAAGAAAGAAAGAATGAAAGAAAGAAAGATGATAAAAGAATGAAAGAAAGATAGAAAGGGGTTTAGGGGAAAATACTGAAAGAAAGAAAGAAAGAAAGAAAGAAAGAAAGAAAGAAAGATGGAAAGTGGTTAAGTGAAAAAATAAAAGCAAAAAGAAAGAAAAAAGAAAGAAGATAAAAGAGTGATGAAAAGTAGTTAAGTGACTAAATAAATAAATAAAGAAAGACAGAAAGAAAGAAGAGAAAAGAATGAAAGAAAGATGGAAAGTAGATAAGTGAACAAAATAATAGAAGAAAGAAAGAAAGAAAGAAAAGAAAGAAAAGTGTCATGGATGAAAAATCAAGTTCACTTTAAAGTTCTGACCAAAACTTCATTTAAAACATCTGGAGCCCTACTTCAAAGGAGAGACAAGTCATTAATCATTTTATCTTTTTTCTAAATAACAAGCAAAATGTTTCCAGCCTATGTGACATCTCGGCAACATTTACCCTAACCGTGCACTGCAAAAAGATATTAATGCTAATTGTATTTATCAATCAATTCATCGATCATTTCAGACTTTTAAATTGAGAGATGGAGCCACAGTGACGTCTTCCAGTGGCGCGTTGAAACTAAAACCTTTTCTCTAAAGTACTTCTTTTCCTAATAATGAAACAGAATATTTGTCCCGAAAATTAGAATATTCAAATGATTATGAATGAAAAAAGAGGCATTATAAAAAATGACTTCTCTTGATCTGAAACAAGTTTTCTTTTCTTTCTTTTTCTTATTTCTTCGCCAGTAAACATGTGGAAAAGTGTACGGGAAGAAAGATTGAACGTATAGTATAGTTTTAAAGAATTTATCTATAACAGGAATTTAAAAAAAATTATCTTCAGAACCGTCAGCAAGAAATAATAAATTGAAACCAGCTGTACTCCGCTTAAAAATTGACCTTGTGTCACATCTTGTTTGTGGCGTAAGGATTGGATAAATACATACAAGAATCATTTCAATCGGCAAATACGTCGAGAACATTGCTAAAAATAGCTTATACGTGGTGTATTCAATAAGTTTCCAGACGTTTTTGTACAGGCATTTAAAATTGTCGTAGACTCTTGAAAACTCAGTATGTTATTGCTATACATCTTATGAGATGACTGACCAATTTTTATGATTTCAGCTTCAAATGAACGGCTATGGCAGGAATTGGAATACACCCTACTAAAGCCTGATTGTCACAGCTGGTGATTTTCAAAAAAGGCAATCTGGACGTGAGGACACTTTAGAAGAACAATATGCAATAAAATTCTGTTTTAAACTTGGAAAAAATGCCACAGAAATCTATGGAATGCTTCAGACTGCTTTTCGAACATCTTGCATGAATTGAGCATCAGTTTTTGAGTGGCATAAGAGATTCAAGGAAGACACGGAGTCTGTGAGGGATGATGAGAGGTGTGGGAGGAGTAAGGAAGTCAATACACCAGAGTTGATTGGCCTAAGGGTTAGGGTTACGGTTACTATGTTGAGCTTTTAAGAGAGTTCGGGAAGAGATTCGGTCGGAAGAGGCCAGCACTCTTCAAATCGGCTCAGTGGCATTTCCACCAGGACAATGCACCAGTCCACAACTCCATCCTTGTCATAGACTATTTGAGCAAGATGGGCTTCAAGACAGTTCCTCACCCTTCTTATTGTCTAGACCTTGCTCCCTGTGGCTTTTGGTTATTCTCTATGCTCAGAGGCTGTCGTTATGAGACAATTGAGGAGATGAAAGAGGCTGTGACGAAGGTCATTGACACGCTCACACAAGAGGACTTCTATGGGGCTTTCCAGAAGTTGCTGGAACAGTACAAAAAGTGCATTGCAGCCGGAGGAAATTACTTCGAAGTGGACTAGAGTTTGATGTGTGTACTATCAATAAAAGTGCCCATACGAAAAAAGTCTGGAATCTTATTTAATGATCCTCGAAAATCTCAAAAATTTGTTCGCAGTAAGTTTGGATGCTACACCATTTTCTTTGTCAACGTTAATGTGCATGTATTCAACGTTCCCAATACAAGAAGTCTACGACACAAGGTAAATTTCTTTGCAGGATAGAGCTAGTTTGAATCTCAAAGTTTTCCTTTACCTAGACAGGTTACCTGGCCAAGACTAAAGAACCCAATCTGTTTTACTATTTATCTTCAGCTGAATGGCCGGTGAAGAAAAGATGGATTCATGCCTTTCTCAAGAGTATAAGCGTGAAATGAAACGCAGAAAAAACTTTGATGTAGATACATATTTGATTTATATGTATTTAGAACTTTTACAAGTCACATGACTTTATAAAAGATCACGCATTGGTCTACGAAGAATATCTTCTCTCTCTTTCTCTTTCTCTGTCTCCATTGATTTCTTTTCATCACTTTTCGATCGACCGTCTAGTCTTTGGCTAAGCGAACAGTTAATGGCGATTGTTTTGTGATGACGTCACGAAAAAGAAACTTGAAGAAATTGCCACTTCCGTTAGAGAAGTTGCAACAATGAAAACGTGACCACGTGAGTCAATAAGACACAGCTCTCTTCGAATCGATTTTCTTTCATGATTTGCCATCTTTTGTTCCTACTTATCAAAGTGGCGAGACATTAAAAAAATCGTTCACTTTGCAAAGTAGACGGGAATTTTTGGATCAACAGATAAAAATACAACAAACATTTATTGCAAGTGAAATAAGGCCAACTGGTTGCTAATACGCCCAGTTCAGTGATTTTTATAGGAAGTAAAATTATGGGATCTGCTCGCATACACACTTTTGAAAATCTGACATTTCCTGAACTGCGCCGAATAATAATGAAAAGGAAAAGATTATTAATATAATTACCAATCTTTTTGCTAGATTTATATCTTAAATACGGAAAAAATTGACATGGAAACGACACTATATTTTTCTTGGTTATCCGTATGAAAATGGCATCAGAAAGCCGAATCGTAATTCTGGTCACCCAGTTGGTATGTATGTATGTATGTATGTATGATCAGCAACGCAACTTGAAAAAAAAGGGAAGATTAAAGCTTTATGCATGACAATGATCTGAAACGTACTTCTAAATTGGTCCAGAAATAACTTCAGGATAGGATGAAAAAAAAAAAAAAAAAAAAAAAAAAGAAGATAAACATTAAACTTTAGCCTTCACAGTGTACAGATCTGGATCCAATCGAGAACTTATGGTAACAATTTGAAAAAAACAAAAGAAAACAAAAGAAAACAAAGCATAAAAAAGGTGTAAGAGCAAAAAAAAAAAAAAAAAAATGAAAAAAAAACCCAAAACAAAACAAATTTGTAACAACTTGAAGAGAAGCAAAATGTCTCTGTAAGGTGTTTGTTCTAATCTATTAATAGGATATACAGTTGATTATTATCTTTCTCTTAATCTTTCATTTAGGATACGCAATAATTCTGTTTTTTACGATTATCTAAAATTAAATGCTGAAAATATCTTTTAATACATATGTATTAATAGGTTATAAATCTTTGAAAATATCTTTTATGTATTAATATCTCATAAATACCTGAAAATATTTTTAAACATATATACATTAATGTCTTATAAATATCTGAAAATATATTTTAATACATATGTATTAATTTCTTATAAAAACCTGAAAATATATCTTCATATAAATGTATTAACCTTATTGCTACTCCTGTTTTGCATAATATCTATACTATAGATTTATTTTAGGAATTATTTTTAATAAATTAAGAAACATTAGTTCATACCAATAATTTCATATATATATATATATATATATATACGAAGATCATTCAATAAATAAGTTTTTTTAAAGTAAAAAAGCAAAATGAATTTCTTTTCAGAAATTTTTTCCACCTTAAATGCATATTCTGCATTATTTGGAATAGATTTTTAGAAAAAATGATTTCAATGTCACAAAATTTTTTATTCTGAAAATACTTTTTAAAAATGGCAAATGAAATAGAGTGTTCTAGGCTCAAACAGAGGTCTGTTATGAAATTCTTTGACAACTGAGAAGTGAAATTTAAAGAATAATGTGTGATGTGTACGGAGAAGTATGTTTTTGTAAAAAAATTGTTTACATATGGCCTAAACATAGGTTTTTCGCTACAAGTCTGAGTAAAAATGACAATCCATTGTATGGAAATACACTGACTCTCAAGTAAAGGAAAAGTTACGGGCGCAGCGCTCAATAAAGAAAATCACGTTGACAGTCTTCTGGGATATAAAAAGACCCTTCACTAATGATTTCCTTGAAAAAGGTGCACTGCAAACAGTGCTTCCTATTGCCAACACCTTTGGCAATATTCATCTTTTTTAATGAATTGAATAAGTCTTATATATATATATATATATATATATATATATATATATATATATATATATATATATATATTATATTAATAGTTCTATTGATATACTTAAACGGAACCTCTAAATTGAGTGTTCAATGTAAAGTTCAAAATATATGCAAACATATATAAATTAGCTTATGCAGAGCAAAATATCGGGTGTCCTCGTGATGCAATGGTTAAAGAGATGGACTGCGGAATCGTAGTAAGCGAGTTCGTACGCCAGTCGCGCTGTTACGTTCACTTTCGGGCAAATATCCCTTGGGAAAGGTATGACCCCACCTTATCCTCCCAGCTATGGGTTAAATAGTACCACTACTGTTCTTCTCGGAGAATAGCTTTGGCATTAAATAACCTACAAAGGTAGATATGCCATTAAAAACAAAGAAACCAAACCAAAGAAAGAAGCAAAATATCGTTGATAAATAAGAAAATTGATGAGTTCATTTCGCTTGTTCGTTGGGATCGTCAAATGTGACAAATTACATCTGACGAGCTCAACGAACAGGCGAAGTAAACTTATCAATATTCTTGTTTATCAATGATATATATATATATATATATATATATATATATATATATATATATATATATATATATATATATTCATTTGCTAAGCATATATCTAATATATATATATATATATATATATATATATATATATTGAAAATATGTTCGGCAAAGAAAAATAAAACAAGAATTCTTTTATTGAATGAAATATGATTTTAAAAACCAAACACAGGGACGAAAATCATAACTATTCTAGAGTGAATGCAAAAATGAAAGCTAATTGTTGAACAAAAGGAGTGAACTCGTTACAGAATGCAGATATGAAAACAAATGCCTACTAAGAAATGTAAAAGAACAAATTAACAACATAAAGAAGGAAAGCAAAACTACGCAGGTAGAGGGACACGTGATACGAAATAATGTATTTATCTGACATTCCACCAAATCAGATTTGACAGGAGTCCATTTTATTGGGAAGGGCCACGCATGAATCAAGACTCACTCGTCGTTGCGACAAAATGCTTGATCACCTTAATATTCCAAGGTGCTATTTCGAGGAAAGCTTAGAACGAGAATGTTACTAGTTTATTGAAAATTGTAAATGGTATGAAATAAACCGGTGTATATAGTATATAATTTTTACACCGTTGTGTTTAATTGATTATTATTTCTGGCAAGTTTTTCATACCAGCGTTAGCTGATGGTCTTTCACTGGAATCTGAGTGACAACGTCACCTCAGCTCTCCAGGACTCTTCCCAGTATTTTGGCCGATCTCAACAAAGCTGTAGTTTAGATGGTCTCAACTCGTCCTCTGATTTCCAACTCTTCCAGCCCTCTTTCCTAACCTTTGGAGATCGTTCTGAAAGCATCAATTACAACTGATATCACCGTCTCCTTCATGTTTCATCGCTTTCTTCAGTTCGCTAGCAAGGTTCAAGTATTTTTCTCTCTTTTGGTTTTCTTTGATTTTCACTCCGTGATCCGCTGGGACGGCAAAGTCCAATATTTGGTAGGTTCTCTTTTGTTTTGTTAATTATAACTAGGTTTCGTCTTTTTTCCAGAATTAAATGGTCTTTTTGTATCTCAAAATCCCAGAGAATTTGTATGCCTCATTTTCTAGGACGGATTCTGGTTTGTTCATATACCATTTGGTAGTATGGCTAAATTTCAGTTTCTTGCATAATTCCCAGTGGAATTTTGCGCTAGTTATTATTATTATTATTATTATTATTATTATTATTATTATTATTATTATTATTATTCATTTTATCATTATTTATTTATCTATTTACTTTTATTTTATTCTTTGGAGTCGTTGAGCGCAATAGAGCAAATAAATCAACGAATCACAAAATTTATAATTAAAATAGCTATGTAAATAAGCTCTCGATAGAAACTAGACCGCCCTTCCCAGAATGCCTCACATATGAGGTCCCCCTTCCCATCATGCACTCACTACAGTATATAAAAGGACACCGACCATGTGGGAACCACTTGGTCTGATGGTAGCACAGGTGAGAAACTAACAGTCACCAATTGCCTTTAACTCAGTCTACCCTATCATATATATATATATATATATATACGAGGTGCGTACGATAAGTTTCCAGACTTTTTTCGTATGGGCACTTTTATTGATAGTACACACATGAAACTCTAGTTCCCTTCGAAGTAATCTCCGGCTGCAGTGCACCTGTTGTACCGTTCTAAGAACTTCTGGGAGGCCCCACGGAAGCCCTCTTGTGTGAGCGTGTCAATGACCTTCGTCACAGCCTCTTTCATCGCCTCAATTGTCTCATAACGACAGCCTCTGAGATTAGGGAATAAGCAAAAGTCACAGGGAGCAAGGTCTGAACTATAGGGAGGCTGAGGAACTGCCTTGATGCCCATCTTGGTCAAATAGTCTGTGACAAGGATGGAGTTGTGGACTGGTGCATTGTCCTGGTGGAAATGCCACTGAGCCGATTTGAAGAGTGCTGGCCTCTTCCGACGGAATCTCTTTCTGAACTCCCTTAAAACCTCAACATACTAACCCTAATCCTAACCCTAACCCCTTGGCCAATCAACTCTGCTGTACGGACTTCCTTACTCCTCCCACACCTCTCATCATCCCTCACAGACTCCCTGCCTTCCTTGAATCTCTTATGCCACTCAGAAACTGATGCTTGATTCATGCAAGATGGTTGGAAGGCAGTCTGAAGCATTCCATACGTTTCTTTAGTATTTTCTCCAAGTTTAAAACCGAATTTTATTGCATATCGTTCTTCTAAAGTGTCAGTTTGCATTGTTGAAAATCACCAGCTGTGACCATCAGACTTTAGTAGGGTGTATTCCAATTGCTGCTGTATCTGTTCATTTAAACCTGAAATCATGAAAATTCAAAAGTTTTCAAGAGTCTACGACAATTTTAAATGCCCGTGCGAAAAAGTCTGGAAACTTATCGTATGCCCCTCGTATATATACAGTGAAAATGTTATCATTGTCTTTATTTTGGGGCTAAAACATTGTAAATATATTTGTAGAAGATACAAAAAACATGTCTTATCTAATTTAATTTGTTGGTATTGGCAATCAAACAGGATATAACGAAATTGCACTGAAGAGATAAGAAAAGGAATGAATAAATTAATCATCACACACGTGGGTAAAGGAAGTGTTGGACTAACCGGAGGAGAATAACGTTATCATTAACAAGAGAGAGAGAGAGAGAGAGAGAGAGAGAGAGAGAGAGAGAGAGAGAGAGGTGGGAATAATAAGAGGGATAAAAATTATTTCATGAAAACTGAGACAAATGTAATTAAAGATTGTTAATTGCTACACCTTATATATATTTACCAACCGCTCGGGCAGGATATGACACAAGGTCAATTTTTAAGCGGAGTCTAACAGGTTTGAATTCAGAGTTTTCCTTCTCCTAGGCTAGCTGCCTCACCAAGGCTGAAGAAACCAGTCTATCCTACTATTTACCCATAGCTGGAGGGAGAATAATTGGATTCATACCTTTCCCAAGGGTATTAGTGCTATGTGAAATGCAATCAGTCTCCTCTAGGATTTGAACTCGTGTCGCCGTGTCCATTTCCTACGACGATAACCATTACACCATGGGCACCTCCAAAATTGCTCCTCCTTATAAGACTTCCTTTCTTGTGGAGACTTCGCAACTTCCAATGCTTATTATCGGACAAGTGATATATTTTTTTTATTGTTGGGTTTGGTTTCTTTGTTTAATAGCATGCCAGTCTTTGTGGGCTATTTAATCCTTGTGGAAGAACAGTAGTGATAATTTTAAACCCATATTTGGGGTTATAAAGGAGTTCATACTTTTTCCAAGGGTATTAGTCAGAAAATGGACGTAATAGCGCAACTGGAATTCGATCTCACTTTCTACAATGTTGCAATGCAGCTCGTTAGCCATTACGTCACAGAAGCTACCCCAGTTTTTTTTTTTTTTATTATGCCTAAAAATATATTCTTCAAAGTGTTGATAAGTGTTAAAACATTTCTTGATGTCCGCAGTAACAACCCATAAACCATTTTCGACACTTCCAATGACTTTAGATTGCATTCTCTTCACACGCATACGCCGCCTCCTTTTTTATTTGGTCTTAAGATATATCACATCAAAAAAATCAAAAGGGGGCAAGTTCAGCATAACGGATATCGACGTAGGAAATGGAATCGGCCGCCAAAATCCTGAACGAGTTTGTTTGGATTTCACTTCGCTCTTGGAAGAGGCATAAATCCATTTCTTCTCTCCCCTTTGCTATGGGTAAATACTAGGGCAGACTGGGTTCTTTAGA
Organism: Sepioteuthis lessoniana; assembly: GCA_963585895.1. NCBI lineage: Eukaryota > Metazoa > Mollusca > Cephalopoda > Myopsida > Loliginidae > Sepioteuthis > Sepioteuthis lessoniana. The sequence goes on from OY757913.1 coordinate 30,912,966, forward strand.
ATTGGTTAGGTAATGAGTCTAGGAGAAGGAAAACCCTGAATTCAGACCAGCTTCATACGTCAGGTCAGGTCAGAGATCGTTCTTTGCTACTAGTATCATATGACAGTACAACTTGTTACATGTTACTCGGAGAGGAGATGGGCACTATCAAGTAATCTTCCTATTTCCCAAATATAGGGAAATTGATCCTTATCTGTTTAAAGCACTTTTCATGCATTACATGCCAACATTTGACTTTGGGAAAAGCATGAATCTTACTGTTTTCTTCCCGACCATGAGTAAACAGTAGGGCATCCTAGCCGTGGCGGAGGGTTTGGGTAAGTTGCTCTGTCAAAGCCAACTAAGGGAGCTAATCTGTAGGGAGTTATCACCCTTGACCCGAAGAAGAGTCAGAAGGCAAATGGCAGGCAGATAATACACAGGTGCATATCGCGGTTCTCTTTTGAATCCCTTTCCACCCGGTGGTCGCAAATCAGCCTTCACCAAAATAAAAGTTCCAGATATAATGACAACATCTTCGATCTGGTGTTACAGCCTTATGTCAAATCGCGTCTGGTGGGAGGCAGAGACATATAACGACAACAACATCTTCGACTTGGTTATTTCGTCATAACAGCCAGTAATGACATAAGTTCATAAATTAAAAAATTCTATAAGATTTTACATATGATGATTAATTGTAACAACAGTTTTAAAGTAGCGGTTCCTTTCAGGTCATCGAAGTCAAGCAACGATCATCTTGTTCAGTTATTAAGATAGTGACCCCTTATTATGTATTATATCAAATCCTTTGCCATGGGCAGGATGTGACACAAAATCAATGCTTAAGCTGGTTTGAATTTAGGATAGTCCTTTCTCTTTGACTAGTTGCCTCACCGAGGCTAAAGAACCCTGTATGCCCTACTATTTATCCGTAACTGAGGGTGGAGGAGAAAAGATACAGTGATACTTTTTTTCCAATGATATTAGCAAGAGGTAAAAGACAAACAGCCTCATTCATGTTTTGAACTTAGATCCTCAGTTCCATTTTATCCGATGATAACCGTTACGCTAAGTGCCCCAACAGAGTGACCATGTAGTAATAGCAAATACTGTAAGAAACACGAAGCCTATGTGTGGGTTAAGCAAAGCTTAGAAAATAGCAAGGATTTTTATGAATAATTCTTTTCTCAATGAGCTTAGATTTTGTTTTGCGTGTAATCCTTCGCAAATGCATTCTGATATAGTCCTACTTGTGTGTGTGCGCGCGCGCGTGTGTGTGTGTGTGTGTGTGTGTAAACGTGTGCATTCATCTTTGAATATGTGTGCGTGTATGGACGTACTTGACCACAAATGTCTGTATATAATTATATTTGCCTCAAAAATAGAAACATTTTTCATTTTTCCTCTCTTTCAAGTCAAAATCCTTCAACATGGCAGATATCGTCCAATTTTCCCATTGGTTAAAAAAGAAAATCAGTAGTAGCAGCTTTGGCGAAGTCGTTCAGCTACACCAAAATAATCAACGTATCTTACATGTGCAGACGGTAAGTGGCCGAACAAGACAAGGAAGTAACGCCACCAGATAATTGCGCTGTTTGGAGAATATGTCGTACAACAAGACATCAGAGGTGGCGTAACAAGATCCTTGAGTAAACGCTAAGCGGAGAAAGGGATTTATGGTTTACAAATGAAAAACGAGGTAAACGATGCTTATAGCCGAACTCGAAATATAATGGATAAATCAAAAGAGGATTAAGGCAGATGCTTTATTCATATTAATGACCTAATTTATGAATCATTGATAATTTGGTTACCAGACTAACGGCGAGCAATTTTCAATCCAGAACAAGGCCTTAATGTTTCGAGTGATTATTTAGTACTAATGTCACAGAAGATGGACAAAACCGTGCATGCCTCGAAATCTGACATTTCGAACGAGCAGACAACAAAAACCTAGTTTTAATATGTCGTCTTAACACACTAAACCGCTTTTATGAAAAAGAAAAAAAAAAAGAAGTAAGGAAGAATTTGGATAGGAAGAAGGGTTGTGTAACGAAAGAGAAAGTGGTAAAAAATGAGAAGGAAAAGGAGGAAGCGAAGGGATGAAATGAAGGTCAAGAAAGAGTAGATTTAAATTGTGACAATAAAAAAAATATTGGAGCTAAAAGCAATGCTATTACGGTACACTAAAATAAAAAATAAAAAAAGGCAAGAAGCAGACGACATTCCGCTGAAACGATTTCTTATGCAAACTACACAGATAGTCTTGAGCTTCTCGGAAATAAACCTACTCAAGCTGAATCTCTGCTATATAGCCTGAAGCAGGCAGCTAAAGACATGTGTCTCTACATGAACTCAGATAAGACAGAGTTCATGTGTTTTAATCAAGATGGTGCCTTCTCATTTACTGACAAGCCTGTGAAATTACGTGACCAGTTCACATACCTCAGTAGCAATATCTCATTAATTGAAAACAATATCAACAAATCAACATACGTATAGAATATCAAGTATATGGAAATCTGATAAAATAAAACGGGAACTCTTTCAAACTATAACAGTGTCAATACTACTGTATAGCTGCACCACTTGGACTCTCATGAAATGCTTGGAAACTACACAGGGGTGCTGCGTACTCTTTTGAACAAATCCTGGTGACAGAACATTACAAAAAAGCTGTTGTAAGCCCACTTACCGCCCATCTCACAAACCATCCAAGTAAGATGAGCAAGACTTACTGGACGCTGGAAGAAGTAAGGACGAACGCATAAGTAACGTTCTCCTATGGACCCCTATACATTCGCACACCAGTGTTGGCCGGTTGGCCATTACATTCATCAGCTCGGTACGGATATTGGATGCTATCTATATGACCTACCAAGAGCGATGGCTGATAGGGACGGATGGAGAGAGAGTTAAAGGAATCTGCATTGTCAGTCTGCCTTGATGATGATAGGTTAAAATAGAAATAGTAAAAGCATTATTTTTATAAATTAGTTTGTTTTCATATAACTGCCAGGTCAGTAATGCCACCAGATATTAGCGCTGTTTGGAGAATATCTCGTACAACAAGACCTCCGAGGTGGCGTAACAAGATCCTTGAGTAAACGCTAAGCGGAAAAAGGGATTGTGGTTTACAAATGAAATTGAACTAAACTGTGTACTTAGGCTAAACTGAATTGCTTGAAATTGAACTGTTTTTACATTTAACTGTGTGTAAAAAACAAAACAAAAACAAAAACTATACATATACTAAACTGAATTGTTTGAAATATAACCGTTTATATGTATAAAAATGGATTTGTCATTAAATAACCCACAACGGTTGATATGCCATAAAACCAAACCAAACTGACCTTACCCAGTCTATCTTTTGTAAAGTAAAACTACATTTTATACTTCACAGTCATTTTCAGCATATGAATTAATTTTATAAGGAATTGTTTCATTTAGCTAGAAATGATATTCTGACCTCTGGTGACATTTTGTAGAATACATTGACCCCCCCCCCAACGAGTGTCCTGCATATGACACTAAACAATTTGATGGTGAGGTTCCAGTAATGCTGGAGCTTTGGGGAATGCGGAGTACCCCTTTATTGCCATCGCTCCCAGGTCCACTCTGGCTGGTGTGGTAGCACCTGATTGGGCTCTATCTATGGGTTAAATAGAACTAACGGCATACTTATGCAAAACTGAATTGGTTAACAAAACTGAATAGTTTAAAATGGAAATGTTCTTGACAATTAAACCTTACTTACATTAAAACTGTGTGCTTATACTAAACTGATTTATTTGAAATGGAACTGTTTTTTGACATTGAGACTCTACTCACACTAAACTGAATTGTTTAATATAGAACTGTTTTGACATTTAACTGTGTGTAAAAAAAATATGTACTTATACCAAACTGAATTAGCTGAATTAGAACTGCTTAACTAAACTGAATAGCTTGAAATAGAAATGCTTTTCACTTACATTTAAACTGCGTACTTATTGTTTGAAATAGAACTATTTTCATAAAAATGGATTTGGCGTTAAATAACCTACAAAGGTTGATATGCTATAAAACCCAACCAACCAAACAACCAACCATCTGGTGACATTGAATAACCTCACATAGTCTCTGTCCCGACTGGATGTCCTGTCATGAGAAAAAGGAGGTTAGTCGCCCTTGTCATTTGAACACAATGATACTGTCTATGTGCCCCTCTCCTCCCTTTTGTTTACTGAATTTCCTAAGCTTTTCTTAGTCTGACACACAGGCCTTAGATTTCCTACAGTACCGGCTGTTCCTATGTGGGTACCCATGTAAGTTTTAAGAAATCTCACCACTGTTTAACTTTGGTGATCTAGCCGGTTCAGTGCTCTCAGCTTGACCAAATCGTAAATCAATGCCTCATTTGTGAGTTATAAATGTACATATTTACCCAACCCCTGTAGACGGGTGTCCTCGTGGTGTAATGGTTAAAGCGATGGACTGCGGAATCGTAGTACGCGAGTTCGTACTACAGTCGTGTTATTACGTTCACTTTCGGGCAAATACCCTTGGGAAAGGTATGAACCCCCTTATCCTCCCAGCTATGGGTTAAATAGCACCACTACTGTTCTTCTAGGAGAATGGCTTTGGCATTAAATAACCTAAAAAGAGTTGATATGCCATTAAACAAAGAAACCAAACCAACCCCTGTACCACGAGCAGAAAGCGACACAAGGTTAATTTTTAAGCTGAGTAAAGCTGGTATGAATTCAGAGTTTTCCTTCTCCTAGATTGTTTGCATTATTAAGGCTAAATAACCCAGTCTTTCCTACGATTTACTCATAGCAGGAAAATAGTTGGATCCATGCCTTTCTTAAAAGCATTAACTTGAAGTGAAACAAACTGCTTCGTCTCGGTTTTGAACTTGAGTCGCTGATTCCATTCCTTACGACGATAACCGTTACACTTAAAGCACTTCCGTTCAATGCAGAATATAGTTTACTACTCAAAAAACCTTTTTAGATAATTGCTCTTTTATTATTCAAGGCTTTTAAAACAAACAAAGAAAGATTTGTTTCAAGAGCCCAAAATGGCAGGATACATACTGATAATCTTGGATAACACAAAGCGAAACTTTCGAGGTCCAATTGGGTTTTAAACTCCCTAGCAATGAATCTACATTAGTAACTAATTTTTATTACAAATGAGGTGCACGTACTTTTATAGTTTCAAGAGCCCAGTGGGACAGCAGAATACACCGAGTGCATCTCTGCAGACGAGTAAGCTCCCCCTCCGTTCGCAACGAGTGTCCTGTAAATGACACTAAACAAACCGTAGGTGAGGCAGTGGTAATGCAGGAGCTTACGGGAATGGGGAATATCCCTTCATTGTCATCGCCTCCAGATGTCAAATCTTTTAACTGTGCGTAAACAAATTACTAGTGTTTAATTGAATTGCTAGTGATATATAGCAATACTTTAATGCCAAAGCCATCCTTCTAGAAGAACAGAAGTGGTACTATTTAACCCATAGCTGGGAGGATAAGGGGATTCATACCTTTCCCAAAGGTATTTATCTGAAAGTGAATGTAAAAACATGACAGAAGTTTGAACTTGCTTACTATAATTCCGCAGTCCATCGCTCTAACCATTACACCGTGAGGACACCTCCATCTTCACTTTCATTCCACGAAATGGACATAGAACATAGGAAAAAATGATAGTTACCTAGTGAATAAATAAAATACTATCGTCTATCACTATACTGAACAGTGTGACTTTTCAGTTAGTTTTTTTCTTTTTTATCTGTCTATAATTACTTCTAAGATGATAGTATAGTATTTGTGCACCCTGCTTAAGCTCAAAGTGTGACCTCCTGGTACCTCTGCTAAGGTTAGAAGTGTAATATCTGTACCACTAAACTGGGTGCAAATGAATCAGTAATTTTGAATAGAACCATTAGAGTTAAATAGCAACTTGAAACTCTTTAACAGTATCTAAATTGAATTATTGGCATGACATAGTAATACTTGGACCCATTTGACTTTGCGCAAATGAATGAATAGTGTTGAATAGATTAATTAGTGTTAAATAGCAGAACTTGTAGTTTCTTTGGTTTCTTTGTTTAATGACATATCAACTCTTTTTAGGTTATTTAATGCCAAAGCCATTCTCCTCAAAGATCAGTAGTGGTGCTATTTAACCCATAGCTGAGAGGATAAGGGGGTTCATACATTTCCCAAGGGTATTTGCCTGAAAGTGAACGTAATAGCGCGACTGGAGTACGAACTCGCGTACTACGATTCCACAGTCCATCGCTTTAACCATTACACCACGAGGATACCCCCAAATGAATGACTGGTGTTAAATCGTTACTGTAACATAGCAATACTTTAAACCATTTAATTCTGTACAAAAAATGAACTCAGGATCGTTTAAGAATATTATTTACAAAATGTTTTTGCAAATAATATATATTTGATATATATGTATAAACAGGTTTTGGCATTAAATAACCTACAATGGTTGATATGCCATAAAACCCAAACAACCAACTTATATGGTTTCAAGTATTCCTATCTAATAAATTAGCTAGAATTATATGGTTTCAGGTATTCGTAACCTATACTAAAATATTATTTACAATTATTTCGTTTCAACTGACAATTCCAATTTAATAATAACAATAATAGGTTTGGAAATCGAACTCGCTTACTTTGAGGTCACAGGCCAGCGCCTTAGCCATTATGCCACGAGAACACTCCTAATAATAATAATAATAATAATAATAATAATAATAATTTCTTTACGCAGTTATATGATATTTAGTATTTTTATCTAATATAAATAATTTGCCCACAGTTGTATAGTTTCAAATGAATAATCATCTGAAACAATCAGAATAAACGTTTTTTTTTTTAAATAGAAAAAGTAGATTGTGCTGCGTCAATGTGCCAAACTGACACTTCTATCAAGAAGTTTTAAATTAAAAGGCAACTATATTAATTTTATTGAGGCGCTCATAATGCAGCGGTTACCATTGTAGGAAGTGAACTCGACGATACGAGTACATTCCATACATTTCAAATACCCCAGTGAAAAGTATAAATCCAACTATGTTTCCTTCAGCAACAAGTAAATAGTCAGTCAGACTAGACTCTTTATCTTTAATATAGCAACAGGTGTAGGAGACGGAAAACTGAATTTAAACCAGTTATGGATCTGGAGAGGAATTGGCTCCGCCAGGCTATTCTTACCTACGACACGCAATTCGAGTAACACCAACACGATTAAACCTGGTTGGGTAGTAAATTTTTTGTTTTTGTCAATTAGTTTTAGGTCAAATATAGCACAATTATCGAAATCAGTATTATTTGCTTATAAGACTACTGGGATCTCTTTTACACTTCAACTGTTTTTAATATAAGAAAGAATTTGTATAAAACATTCTGATACACTTATTATTATACGGAGCTTTACTAATTGTCTGGTACAAGATTGCTACTGTAGAACACTCCGCGATAATCGAAATCATTAGAATAACAAGAACCTGAAAAACTAGTTTTCGAACGAGGAGATTTGAGACGATGATATCAAGACGCTACATTTATTGTAAAGTTTAGAATCAAAGATTTGAAAAGTAACCTTAGCTGATGTTCAACAAGGAAGGATGGGCAACGTGCTGACTTAAAGTGTTTCACTTAAGAAATGTCTTTAATATCTATTTACGCTGACATCTTAAACCAAGGTCGTAGTAATAGCATGTTGTTAAAATGTCCTTGTTTAAAGTGAAGGCCTTAAAAGCAGCTTTTGTAAAGATATCAGTGACAGAGCAATATGAAGTGTAAGTCCTATGAGGAGGAATATATCAACCAAAGCAAAAGAAAAAGAGATGAACTTAAAATATATTAAGAAAAAGAATGGATTAGAAGTGTTATTTATTCATTGCATGTAGCGATTTCAGATATTACAAATGCAAAAAAAAAAAAAAAAAAAAAAAAAAAGAGCTGATACTGAAATGAAAGAAATTAGCAAGAATGAAAAGTTTGTGTTATGATATAATTCTAAATTTGAGAGTCTGGATATGTGCCTAGAAAATCAACATTCGAAACCCGTCTTAATGAGTTCGAACACTGATTAAAGAAGAATATAGATGAAAGGCCCAGGGAAGAGAATATCTCTGTTTCATCCACAATGCACATATATATATATATATATATATATATATATATATATATATATATATATATATATATATATATATGTATATATAATGACAGACAGACGGGGAGATAGAGAGAGAGAGACAGAGACAGAGAGACAGAGAGAAACCAAGGGAATAGGAATTAATAAAGAGAGAAAATCGTAGAAAAAAATCAAGAAAAAAAATTAAAAACGCAGGTAATAGAATAGAGATTAGAAAATAAGAACAATAAAGCAATAAAAAAGGAAGAAAGGAAAGCAAAAAACAAAACAAAATGAACAAAAAAAAAAAAATTAAAAAAACGCCAATTGAGAGGGACGTATATTTAAAACAGATAATCACTTAGTTGTTTTTTGTTTTCCAGTGCATCAATCATATTCTGGTTAAACTTGGCGAATTGTTTACGACAGCCAGAAAAAAAGTTACTTGCATTGCGTAGAATTATTCAATCGAACAAAGCCGTTGAATAGGAGAAACAAGTGACGTCTGTAGCGGCAGTGGGGTGAGGGAAGAAAAAGAAGAGAGCAAAGACTAAGAGAGTAAAAGAGGAAGAGGATAAGAAGGAAGAGGAGGAGGAGGATAGGAAGGAGGAAAAATGACTTTTAAAAAAGCCGACTAAGTGATATGTGGATTTGGCAGAAGCGTGATAAAATTGAGAAGACGCACTGGAAATCGAAAAAAAAAAAAAAGAAATAGAAAAGAGAAGGGAATGGAGTTTCAGAGACCGTAATTTACGAACGACGATTCTTTCTTTCTCTCTCTCTCTCTCTCTCTCTCTCTCTCTCTCTTTCTTTGTGAGAGAGTGAGAAAAAACAGCCGTCCCCAAAACAAACCAAAATGATCGCATTACGAACCACTTTCAATATCCAGCCGATCCTCCTCTGTTGCAACCCCGTCCCACATCTACTAACTTCCACTACCCACCATCCCCCACCACCGCCTCTATTCGAGTATCCGAATTAAGTCGGCGATCATTTTACTTTAAGGCGATTTGGTTCCATTCATGACAAAGACTATGTCGGGAGAGAGAGAGAGAGAGAGAGAGAGAGAGAGAGAGAGAGAGAGAGAGAGGAATAAAGTTAAAGACAGTGAGCTCGGAACATATATATATATATATATATATATATTATAGGTGTTTAATCTTTGTTAGCGTCGTTTTATCTCTAACGCCATTTCCCCTCGCTCTTTCTACTTCCAATGTCTCTGGTGTTCTGAAACTTCTGAGGCAGATGGAGGTTTTGACATCGTGTTTGACGAAACTCTTAACAATCTGCAAACATTTGTTAAAGAAGAGATAGACAAACTGATGAAGCTATCGCAGATTTTAAAAGTACACGAATCTACGAACTGGTTAAAAGGTTGGGCTTTGTCGATCCTCTGTCTTCAAAATCAGAATTTTTGTTTTATTTTTATTATCTCTAATTTCCAACACTGACTTAGGCTCCGGGGTAGTTCTCTTTCTCTCTCTTTCTCTCTCTCTCTCTTTCTCTCTCTCTCTCTCTCTCTCTCTCTCTTAGAAACGCACATACATTCGCATCTTTGTTTCTATATACATACATGATTTTAGTCATCAACATGTAAAATATAGCTTTTGTTTGTTTATTCATCTGTTTCTATCTCTCTCTCTCTGTGTTTCTCTCTGTCACACACACACACACACACACACACACACACTCTCTCTCTCTCTCTCTCTCACACACACACGAATATATATATATATATATATATATATATATATATAAACTATAGTTTGGTATATCTATAAATAAAGGTTACTTAATATTGATGATAGAGCATAAGTAGATCTGAGTTTCGATAGCGTAGACACAGAATCAACAGCGCTTAGTATCGGTCAATTTTTCGCCTATGCGACCACCAGACCAATTTATATATATTGATAATATAGCTTGCTACATTTATAAATAAAGAGTTCTCAATATCATTGATAAATTGAATGCATTTTTTAGGATAGCATCGACATATGCTGAATAGCAGAGAAAGACAACAACGCTGATTTATAAAAATATAATTTGTTCCTTTACTTTTTCTATCATTTCCCAAAGTGTACGGATGGTTTGAGTACGGGAGGTTTGAAAACGGCTGAGCTGCACACACAGGGGCCGACGTACGAATCTTCCGTGAACCCCTTTTTTTCTTCTAGTGTCTGGTCGAAATCTTCCTGGTTATATAACATTCTGGACACCCACAAATTCTCATGGTCACACCTCCTTTAGCCTGCAACCTACTCTTAGCACGTGATCACACTTCCATTTAGTATGCCATCCACGCAATTTACGTGGCAATTCTTCGAGAACATGTGCGCCCTGTTTACTTTAGGTACCAGGTGTATTTCTGGTTATTTTCGTTTAACCGGGGTCCTTACTTCCGCCGCTGCATCGACAGATGTCAAAGAAGCCTTCAAGTCAATATTCAATACATATAGTCAACGATTCTTGGTAACTGGTAGTTTCTCCCCTATGGATACATCAGACCAAATTTGATGAACTCATAGGCGAGAAACTGTTGGTTACCAAGCTCTATTGACTTCATGTCTACGCAATCACACACACACACACACACGCACACACACACACACACACACACACACACATATATATATATATAGGAGATAAACAGAATTGATAAAACAAATAGAAGTATTACTATATGTTATTTATTTTTCGATTGTTCGCAACGAGTTTCGACATCATCCGGAGAAAAGTTTTTACGAAGAAAAGTTTTTAAAATTGTTTTTAAAAAAGTAAGTATGCTACAAGAGAACCGATGGAAAATGAATTGGTGACGTAGCATATCCATTCGTTGAATGAAAACTATATATATATATATATAAATATATATATATGAACTCAACTGATTTCCCTGTCCAAATGGCCGGGGCTGTAGAATACATTGGCAGCATCTCTACAGTGGGGTAAGACCTCTCCTCAATGGGTGTTCTGGATATGACACTAAACAATCTAGTGGTGAAGTTCCAGTAATGTGGGATCATTGGAGAATGCAGAATCGCCCCCAGGTTCACACAGGCCCGGAGTTGTAGCATCTGATAGGGTCTTATCTATGGGTCAAATAGAAGTTTGACATCTAAACTGTGTGAAAATGAATGTCTTCTATTAAATTGAATTGTTAAAAATAGAACTGTTAGATCATTTAACTATGTGTAGACAAATGACTGATGATTAATTGAATTGTTAGTGATACATAGCAATACGAGAAAACTTGTAAATTTGTTAACTTATGCTAAATTGAGTTATTAAAAATAGAACTGTTTGATTATTTAACTGTGTGTATCTACAAAATGAGTTTACAAATCATATATTTATTAATATGTAAAAACAATATTTGGCATTAAATAACTAACAATGATTGATATGTCATAAAACCAAACCAAACCAAACCAAACCAAACCAATCAACGGATTTTCACACTAAAACAGTGTCAATTTTTATGCAAAAAGTAGGTTCGAGAAGCTGTAATTATTGTATCTGTTTTTATCGACCAATCGGTGCATTCGCGCTAGTTTTTAAATTTTGTGATATTCGCAGACGACAATATTTAGAAAATGAGAAGGATCAAAAATAATTTTAGAAATCTTTTCTCTTCAAAAAATACATTAGAAATATAATTTCCTAGCCCGTAGAATTCATAAATAAATCATCAATCTTTATAGCTGATTTCAGGCCTACCTGAACACTATGAATAAGTGAAGAAATAAATATTTCTTCAGAAAGTGTGGAATTGTCTATACTTACTCAACTAACAGTAAGTAATGCATTTTTACTTGCTCAAATACCTTTCTATTCATTTTTTTGAGTGAAAATCTACATTATTTTCTTTTAAGAATGCATTTCATTTCAACTCGTTTAATTTTACTTAAACTAAACGAATGTTTGCTCCCATTTATATTTGCGTTAAAAATATTCATATGTCCCCTGCAGACATATAATATCAGCAGTATTTCACATACATATAAAAAGGATAAATACATTTCTCCCGTTACAAAGTGACACTCCAATATAAAGATTTCTTTACTCACACAAAATATGTCCCTTTATTTCAAGTTAACAATTATTGCTCCACTTCATTGCACGAATCTTAATTATATCTATCTAAAAATATCTATGCTCTAATTTTGTATTTGCTTTCAAGAAAATATTTTGTACGTTTGTTTTTCAGCAAAATTTTCTCTCAATTTAAAGAAAAAAATGTTTAAACTTTGTAGATTGGATTTTTTATTTATTCTTTTTCTCCTTTATATATATATATATATATATATATATATATATGGAAGGCGTTGGGGTTTAATGATTATTGTCGTAGGAAATGGGCATGGCGACTTGAGTTCAAATCCTGGACGTAGCTGTATGCATTTCACATAGTATTAGTATATTTCGAAAAGGTATAAATTCATCTATTCTCCCGCCAGTTATGAATAAATAGTCGGACAGATTGACCTTTTTAACCTTAACATGGCAACTGGCCTGGGAGAAGGAAAATTATAAATTTAAACCTTGATAAATTTCGCTTAAAAATTGACCATGTGTCGCTCCCTGAATTTGAACATCGGCTGTAAACGCTAAACGAGGTTATAAATTATCCAATCCATTGCTTTTTTTCTATTTTTAAACTGTTAGCTCGTGAGACAGTCCTGTCGACTGGGGTTGTAGAATATACCGTCTGCATGAGGGGTAAGGTCCATCCTCAACGAGTGTTCTGAATACGACACTAAACTGTGTCTGATTGAGAGTTTCCAATCCTGGAGTGACCCAATCGGCTGGGGTTGTAGAATAGACCGACTGCTTCTCTGTAGAGGGGTAAGATTCCCCTAACGAGTGTCTTGGATATGACGCTAAACTATTTGATGGTGAGACTCTTGTAATGTTGGAGCTTTGAGGAATGATAAGTACTCCTTTATTGCTATTTCTCCCAGGTCCACTCTGGTCCGGAGTGGGAGTACCGGATAGGATCCTGTCTATGGGTCAAATAGAACTAAACTGTATACTGTGTACTTATGCAAAATTGAATTGTTTGAAATAGAACTGTTTATATGTATAAAAATGGATTTGACATTGAATAACCGACAGTGTTTGATATGCAATAAAACTCAACCAACCAACCAACCAACCAACCAACCAACCAGTCCCTAGAGCTTTGTAGATGTTGAAGTACCCCTTCATTGCCATTACTCCCGGGTCCAATCTGTCCTGAAGCGGTAATACCTGTTAGATTTCCATTTATGTGTCAAATAGAACTTTTTGATCATTTACTTGAAACGATTTAATTGGGAACAAACAAATTACTATAATATTTAATCATTATTATAACAGAGAAATACCATGAATCGATTAACAGCGGGCAAACGAATAAATAATGTTGAATAGAATTATTAGAGTTAAATAGCAATACTTGAAACCATTTAACTGCGTGCAAACAAACGAAGTCTGGGTCGTTTAAAAACTTATGTTACCAACTAACTATTCTTTGATAAATCATATATATATATTAAAAGCATAAACAGGATCTGGCATTAAATAAATGGTTGATATGACAAAAAACATGCAAGCAAACAATTCGTGAGACTTCCGTTGCTGCTGTTCATCGGTGTTTAAATAAGTCTTCATAAGTATTGATATCGAACTCAGTTTAACCAATCTGACATATGACAATATTCCAAGCTTGCTTTCTTTCGGACTGCATGTCCGAAAAAGTTGCAATCTGTACGGCACAACTTAGTCATTTTTGGCATGTGGCGGATTGGGAAGGGTGGGAAGATAAAGATATGTCAAATAAAGTGTTTGTTTTCTTTGCTAACGAGAGATATTGGATGAAAACTCGAATTGTTTTCATTGCTTGGGACTCAGGACCAGCATAATGGGAGCGAATGTTTATGGTTTGATGCCAATCTCGCAAAATAATAATGAAAAAAAATACCCGGACTTTGCTTTAAAACTGAGAAAAGTGAGGGACACAAAAGTTAGAATCATGCCCACAATATCTGGTGCAGTTGGAACAATGCCAAGAAACTGGAATCAAGTTTAGGTGACGAAAAATTTGAGAAAGCTTGTCCAGACTATGGCAGTACTGTGAAGAGATTACAAAAAAAAAAAATGATGTTAATCAGTCTCTAGTGATAATAAGATATCTAATTTGAATATAAAAATGAAATACGATCATAATAATACTACTAATAATAATACTAAACGATTAATCACATGATAAATGAATGTTACAAACGAATGAAAAGGGAGTATAAGACAAGACATGACTGGGTAGGGAAGGGGATCAACAGGGAATTGTGCAAGGAATTGAAATTTGACAATACTACCAAATGGTAAATGTACAAACCATAACCCGTCCTGCAGAATGAGACGCATAAAATTCTATGGGATTTTGAAATACAAACAGATCACCTATTCCTGGTCAGAAGATAATTAACAAAGAAAGAGAGAGAGATAGAGAGAGAGAGAGAGAGAGAGAGAGAGAGAGAACCTGCCGAATAGTGAACTTCCCAAGGGACCACAGAGTGAAAACTTCCCAACGGACCACAGAGTGAAAACGAAAAGTGAAACAAGTATTTGGACCTTGCCAGAGAACTAAGGAGGCAGTGGAACATGAGAGTAACGGTGATATCAATTGTAACGGTGATATCAGTTGTAATTGGCGCATTTCGAACAGTCCAAAAAAGCTGGGAAAGGCGGCTGGAATAGTTGGAAGTCGAAGGTCGAATCGAGACCATCGAAACTACAGCATCGTTTCAATCAGATGGAATATTGAGAAGAGTACTTGCAGTCACTCAGACCGTAGTGAAAGCCCACAAGCATTTGCTGGTGTAAAATACTCACAAGGATTAAGCAGAGATGTGTACTGGAGACCCGAGGAAGAATTGAGACTATTCAGACCACTAAGATCAAACTTCAGTGAACATCACCAGTTAAAATTGGCATGGAAAACTCGCGAAAAGTAATATGATAAGGAGATTAGGGAGAATAGCAAGTATCGGTTTTATGGGGAAAAGAGCGATGAAACAGTCAACCATCTTATAAGCGAATGCAACAAACTAAAACAGGAGTACTTGAACAGTTACAACAGGAAATTGTGTATACGATTAAAATTTGATATTTAGATAAATGGCATACATACAAACACACGCACACATTCAAACACAGAAACACATAATAAACACACATACACACATGAACAAACACATATACACACAATAAACACACACGCATAAAAACACACATATACAAGCACACAAACACGCAAAGTGCGCGCGTTTTGTCCGTTGCATTCAACAATGCCTTCAACTGAACGGTGACATCTGGAGCATGTACTCTAGGGTTCCTCTTGACATCTGGAGCATAAACTCTAGAAATATGGAGCATGTATTCTAGGTTACCTCTTGACATCTACAACCTCTTGACATCTGGAGCATGAACTCTAGGGCTCCTCTTGATATCTGTAGCATGTACTCCAGGGCTCCTCCTGACATCTAGAGCATGAACTCTAGATGTCTAGTACAACTCTAGGGTTCCTCTTGACATCTACAACCTCTTGATATCTAGAGTATATGCGCCATCTTGATCAAGAGGAGCATATCATCTGGAGCATATCATCTGGAGCATGAACTCTAGTGCTCCTCTTGATATCTTTATATATATATGTACTCCAGGGCTCCTCTTGACATCTAGAGCATGAACTCTAGGCCTCCGCTTGATATCTGGAGCATGTATTCTAGGGTTCCTCTTGACATCTAGAACTTGATATCTACAATCTCTTGACATCTGGAGCAGGAACTCTAGGATTCCTCTTGACATCTACAACTTCTTGACATCTGTAGCATGAGCTCTAGCGGAGCTACTCATCTGTAGCATGAGCTCTAGCGGAGCGCTAGAGCTCATGCTACAGATGTAGCATCTTGAATCTGGAGCATGTATTCTAGCGTTCCTCTTCTTGGTTTCCTCTTGACATCTACAACTTGACATCTACAACCTCTTGACATCTGGAGCATGAACTCTAGGGCTCCACTTGATATCTTGAGTATGAATTCTAGGGTTCTTCTTGACATCTACAACCTCTTGACATCTGGAGCAGGAACTCTAGGGTTCCACTTGACATCTACAACTTGACATCAAGTGGAGGAACCTCTTGAGGTTGTAGATGTCAAGTTGTAGATGTCAAGAGGAACCCTAGAATTGATGCTCCATATGGAGCCCTAAAGTTCATGCTCCAGATGTCCTAAGAGGAGCCCTAAAGTTCATGCTCCAGATGTCAAGAGGTAGATGTCAAGAGGAACCCTAGAGTACATGCTCCAGATATCAAGAGTACATATGTATCAAGAGACATATGTATCAAGAGACAAGATATGTAAGACAAGATATGTAAGACAAGATATGTATGTAAGACAAGAGACATATGTAAGACAAGATATGTATGTAAGACAAGAGACATATGTAAGACAAGACACATATGTATCAAGAGACAAGATATGTAAGACAAGATATGTAAGACAAGATATGTAAGAGTACATATGTATCAAGAGACAAGATATCAAGTGACATATGTACCATGAACCCCCTAGGGTTCATGGTACATATGTCAACAAGTTGTAGATGTCAAGAGGAAGCGCCAATGTATTCTAGCGTTCCTCTTGACATCTACAACCTCTTGACATCTGGAGCAGTTCATGCTACAGAAGTTGTAGATGTCAAGTTCCTGCTACACAAGTTCATCTACAACTTCTGTAGCATGAACTGCTCCAGATGTCAAGAGGTTGTAGATGTCAAGAGGAACGCTAGAATACATTGGCGCTTCCTCTTGACATCTACAACTTGTTGACATATGTACCATGAACCCTAGGACCCCTCTTGATATCTGGAGCATGTAGATGTCAAGAGGAACCCTAGAATACTCTACGGTTACTCTTGACATCAACAACTTCTTGACATCTGTAGCATAAACTCTAGGGATCCTCTCGATATCTGGAGCGTCTACAACTTCTTGACATATGTACCATGAACCCTAGGACCCCTCTTGATATCTGGAGCATGTAGATGTCAAGAGGAACCCTAGAATACATGCTCCAGATATCAAGAGGGGTCCTAGGGTTCATGGTACATATGTCAAGAAGTTGTAGACGCTCCAGATATCGAGAGGAGCCCTAGAGTTCATGCTACAGATGTCAAGAAGTTGTTGATGTCAAGAGTAACCGTAGAGTTCATGCTCCAGATATCAAGAGGAGCACTAGAGTTGTTGCTCCAGATGTCAGAGGTTGTCGATGTCAAGAAGAACCCAATGTATTCTAGCGTTCCTCTTGACATATACAACCTCTTGACATCTGGAGCAGGAACTCTAGGGTTCCTCTTGACATCTACAACTTGACATCAAGTGGAGTTGTAGATGTCAGGTTCCTGCTCCAGATGTCAAGAGGTTGTAGATGACATCTTGACATCTGGAGCAACCTTGACATCTGGAGCCCTTGAGTTCATGCTACAGAAGTTGTAGATGTCAAGTTCCTGCTCCAGATGTCAAGAGGTTGTAGATGTCAAGAGGAACCCTAGAGTTGTACTAGACATCTAGAGTTCAATGAGAAGTTGTAGATGTAGAGCCCTTGAGAAGTTGTAGATGTCAAGAGGAACCCTAGAGTTCATGCTCCAGATGTCAAGGTTGCTCCAGATGTCAAGAGGTTCCTCTTGACATCTACAACTTCTGTAGCATGAACTCAAGGGCTGGTGGAGCGATGTCAAGTTGTAGATGTCAAGAGGAACCCTAGAGTTCCTGCTCCAGATGTCAAGAGGTTGTAGATGTCAAGAGGAACCCTAGAGTTCCTGCTCCAGATGTCAAGAGGTTGTAGATGTCAAGAGGAACCCAATGTATTCTAGCGTTCCTCTTGACATCTACAACCTCTTGACATCTGGAGACCTGGAGTACATGTTCCAGATATCAAGAAGAGCCCATGTATTCTAGGGTTCCTCTTGACATCTACAACCTCTTGACATCTGGAGCATGAACTTGAAGTTGTAGAGATGAAGTTGTAGAGATGAGTTGTAGAGATGAAGTTGTAGAGATGAACTCTAGGGTTCCTCTTGACATCTACAACTAGAGATGTCAAGAGGAACCCTAGAGCTCATGCTACAGATGTCAGAGGTTGTCAATGTATTCTAGCGTTCCTCTTGACATCTACAACCTCTTGACATCTGGAGCATGAACTCTAGGGTTCCTCTTGACATCTACAACTTGAGATGAACTCTAGGGCTCCTCTTGACATCTACAACTAGAGATGTCAAGAGGAACCCTAGAGCTCATGCTACAGATGTCAGAGGTTGTCAATGTATTCTAGCGTTCCTCTTGACATCTACAACCTCTTGACATCTGGAGCATGAACTCTAGGGTTCCTCTTGACATCTACAACTTGAGATGAACTCTAGGGTTCCTCTTGACATCTACTACGTGGAGATGTAGATGTCAAGTTCCTGCTCCAGATGTCAAGAGGTTGTAGATGTCAAGAGGAACCCTAGAATACATGGGCTCTTCTCCATGCTCCAGATATCAAGAGGAGCCCTAGGGTTCATGCTACGGATGTCAAAAGGAGCCCTGGAGTACATGTCCCAGATATCAAGAGGAGCACTAGAGTTCATGCTCCAGATGTCAAGAGGTTGTAGATGTCAAGAGGAACGCTAGAATACATTGACAACCTCTGACATCTGTAGCATGAGCTCTAGGGCTCCACTTGAATCTGGAGCATGTATTCTAGCGTTCCTCTTCTTGGTTTCCTCTTGAAATCTACAACTTGTCATCTACAACCTCTTGACATCTGGAGCATGAACTCTAGGGTTCCTCTTGACATCTACTCTAGGGCTCCCAAGAGCTTGATATCTGGGTTCCTCTTGACATCTACAACATCTGGACATCTGGAGCAGTTCATGCTACAGAAGTTGTAGATGCTGCTACACAAGTTCCTGAACTTGACATCTACAATTTCTGTAGCATGAACTGCTCCAGATGTCAAGTGGTTGTAGATGTCAAGAGGAACGCTAGAATACATTGGGGCTTCCTCTTGACATCTACAACTTCTTGACATATGTACCATGAACCCTAAGACCCCTCTTGATATCTGGAGCATGTACTCTAGGGTTCCTCTTGACATCTACCTCTTGACATCTGGAGCATGAACTTTAGGGCTCCACTTTATATATGGAGCATCAATTCTAGGGTTCCTCTTGACATCTACAACTTGACATTTACAACCTCAAGAGGTTCCTAGAGCAGGAACTTGACATCTACAACTTCTGTAGCATGAACTCAAGGGCTCCAGTTGATGTCAAGTTGTAGATGTCAAGTGGAACCCTAGAGTTCCTGCTCCAGATGTCAAGAGGTTGTAGATGTCAAGAAGAACCCTAGAATTCATACTCAAGATATCAAGTGGAGCCCTAGAGTTCATGCTCCAGATATCAAGAGGTTGTAGATGTCAGTAGGAACCCAATGTATTCTAGCGTTCCTCTTGACATCTACAACCTCTTGACATCTGGAGCATGAACTCTAGGGTTCCTCTTGACATCTACAACTTGACATCAAGTGGAGTTGTAGATGTCAGGTTCCTGCTCCAGATGTCAAGAGGTTGTAGATGACATCTTGATATCTGGAGCAACCTTGACATCTGGAGCATGAACTCTAGGGTTCCTCTTGACATCTACAACTTCTCAAGGGCTCCACTTGATTTCAAGTTGTAGATGTCAAGAGTTCCTGCTCCAGATGTCAAGAGGTATCTACAACCTCAAGAGGAACCCTAGAATACATGCTCCAGATATCAAGAGGAGCCCTAGGGTTCATGCTACGGATGTCAAAAGGAGCCCTGGAGTACATGTTCCAGATATCAAGAGGAGCACTAGAGTTCATGCTCCAGATGTCAGAGGTTGTCAATGTATGCTCCAGATGTCAATGTTGCTCCAGATGTCAATGTTGCTCCAGATGTCAAGAGGTTCCTGCTCCAGATGTCAATGTTGCTCCAGATGTCAATGTTGCTCCAGATGTCAAGAGGTTCCTGTTCCAGATGTCAAGAGGTTGTAGATGTCAAGAGGAACCCAATGTATTCTAGCGTTCAATGTATTCTAGTTGTAGATGTCAAGAGGAACCCTAGAGTTCATGCTCCAGATGTCAAGGTTGCTCCAGATGTCATAAGGTTCCTGCTCCAGATGTCAAGAAGTTGTAGATGTCAAGAGGAACGCTAGAATACATTGGGTTCCTCTTGACATCTACAACCTCTTGACATCTGGAGCAGGAACCTCTTGACATCTGGAGCAACCTTGACATCTGGAGCATGAACTCTAGGGCTCCTCTTGACATCTACATCTGGAGCATGAACTCTAGGGTTCATACATTGGGTTCATACATTGGGTTCCTCTTGACATCTGGATGTCAAGAGGAACCCAATGTATTCTAGCGTTCCTCTTGACATCTACAACCTCTTGACATCTGGAGCAGGAACCTCTTGACATCTACAACTTGACATCGCTCCACCAGCCCTTGAGTTCATGCTACAGAAGTTGTAGATGTCAAGAGGTTCCTGCTCCAGATGTCAAGAGGTTGTAGATGTCAAGAGGAACCCTAGAATACATTGGGTTCCTCTTGACATCTACAACCTCTTGACATCTGGAGCATGAACTCTAGGGCTCCATTTGATATCTGGAGCATGAATTCTAGGGTTCCTCTTGAGGTTGTAGATACCTCTTGACATCTGGAGCAGGAACTCTTGACATCTACAACTTGAAATCAAGTGGAGCCCTTGAGAAGTTGTAGATGTCAAGAGGAACCCTAGAGTTCATGCTCCAGATGTCAAGGTTGCTCCAGATGTCAAGAGGTTCCTGCTCCAGATGTCAAGAGGTTGTAGATGTCAAGAGGAACCCAATGTATTCTAGCGTTCCTCTTGACATCTACAACCTCTTGACATCTGGAGCAGGAACCTCTTGACATCTGGAGCAACCTTGACATCTGGAGCATGAACTCTAGGGTTCCTCTTGACATCTACAACTTCTCAAGGGCTCCACTTGATTTCAAGTTGTAGATGTCAAGAGTTCCTGCTCCAGATGTCAAGAGGTATCTACAACCTCAAGAGGAACCCTAGAATTCATGCTCCAGATATCAAATGGAGCCCTAGAGTTCATGCTCCAGATGTCAGAGGTTGTCAATGTATTCTAGCGTTCCTCTTGACATCTACAACCTCTTGACATCTGGAGCATGAACTCTAGGGCTCCTCTTGATATCTGGAACATGTACTCCAGGGCTCCTTTTGACATCCGTAGCATGAACCCTAGGGCTCCTCTTGATATCTGGAGCATGTATTCTCTAGGGTTCCTCTTGACATCTACAACCTCTTGACATCTGGAGCAGGAACCTGACATCTACAACTCCACTTGATGTCAAGTTGTAGATGTCAAGAGGAACCCTAGAGTTCATGCTCCAGATGTCAAGAGGTTGTAGATGTCAAGAGGAGCAGGAACTCTAGGGTTCCTCTTGACATCTACAACTTCTGTAGCATGAACTCAAGGGCTGGTGGAGCGATGTCAACCTCTTGACATCTGGAGCAGGAACTCTAGGGTTCCTCTTGACATCTACAACTTCTGTAGCATGAACTCAAGGGCTGGTGGAGCGATGTCAAGTTGTAGATGTCAAGAGGAACCCTAGAGTTCCTGCTCCAGATGTCAAGAGGTTGTAGATGTCAAGAGGAACCCTAGAGTTCCTGCTCCAGATGTCAAGAGGTTGTAGATGTCAAGAGGAACCCAATGTATTCTAGCGTTCCTCTTGACATCTACAACCTCTTGACATCTGGAGACCTGGAGTACATGTTCCAGATATCAGGAAGAGCCCATGTATTCTAGGGTTCCTCTTGACATCTACAACCTCTTGACATCTGGAGCATGAACTCTAGGGTTCCTCTTGACATCTACAACCTCTTGCCATCTTGGAGCATGAACTCTTGATATCTGGAACATGTACTCTAGGGCTCCTCCTAACATCTGGATCATGTACTACTTGACATCTGTAGCATAAACTATAAGGGTTCCTCTCGATATCTGGAGGGTCTACAACTTGACATCCACAACCTCTTGGCATCTTGAGCTGGAACTCTAGGGTTCCTCTTGACATCAACAACTTCTTGACATCTGTAGCATGAACATCTTAACATCCTCTTAACATCTACAACCGCTTGACATCTGGATCATGAACTCTAGGGCTCCTCTTGACATCTGGAACATGTACTCTAGGTCTCCTCTTGACATCTGGAGCTCTGTTCCAGATATTCCAGGAATATCTATGGAGATATTCCAGGAATATCTGGAACATGTACTCTGGGGCTCCTCTTGACATCTGGAGCATGTATTCACGTTCTTCTTTTGATATTTCCAGTTCATGTATGAAACTAATTAATTTGCAGATCCTAAAATGTCATCCTTTTACCTTTTAATAAATCTAATTCTAATTACTCAATCATTTGCTGTCCTTGATTTGTGCTCAGTTATTTTTTTCCCAAATTGGAAACACCCTGTTATTGTTACATTAGGTTAATGGGTTTTATATACAAGTTCCAGGCATTTATCGATTTTTTCGCTTTCATTTATTTTTACCCAATGATCTTTTGAAACAATGAAATTCTCTTGTTGACACGTTCGTTTCTTCTGGTCTACTATAACTAAGTTTGGTATTAATGGTTTTCCCAAATAAATTTTAGATTTCAAGCTTTGATATCGGGTCACATCTAATTCCTTTATCACGTACCTTCCATCCAATTGTCTACACGCCATGATTGTTTCTTGTTAGCCCTATTTAACTTCATTTTATTTTGCTTGTTTGTTCGTCTTGGTTTTTCGTTGGCTTTACTCTATAAAAATCTAATTTTATTCAGTCGATTTCTTGAAGTTTTGTCACAAACATTGACACCTGTTTCGATCCGTTCGTTTTGACTTTGTTTTTATGTATATTTTCGATTTTCAAGTCAGATTGTTTTGAGCCTTCTATTTTCATGCTTTGATGTCTTTTGTGGTCTACCAGTATATTTTCTTTTTTAACCACTCCATTTCTTTTATATCTGCATCAAATTTTTCACAGTTGTCTATGGACAACCAACCTCTTTTATTACATTTCACTGCGGATAGTCTTCTTGGATGAGTTTTACGATCCTTTTCATTGTTTCAATTGACATTTCTTTTGTTGGGGCTTTGTTTCCTTTTAGAATTAGATATGCCCAAACCGCTTGTTGAGGTCTGCAAAACCTGTCGTTTAATTGAAGACTGATTAATAGTGATAACGCATTATTTATTTTAAGAATGGTTATTTGAAGCTGTAATTGTTTAGTAAGAATTGTTATTAGTTACTTGAAACCATACGTGTGCAAATAAATTACTGCTATTAAACTGAAATAATGACTGAAACCATATAATTATTTGTATCTCAACATCCTTATCTAAGTAATTGATCTAATTTATTTAGTTTACGTATCCTAGCCACAACTGATCAATGGTATGACTTTTGTAGAGTTATTGTTAAAACTATTAAGTGACAAAGGTAGTGCAGATTTATCCGACTTTCCACCAAGTCAGATTTTACATGAAGTCATTTTATAATCGGGTGGCACCATGACAAAAAAAAATGCTTGATCCCTTCAGCATTTCCCGTTAAAGGTGTTTCAGGCGCCAAGGAATAAATGGCTCTTCTAATACTCCCCGGGACAAGGCGATCAACTTTGACCCGCCCGGTGTGAACGCAAATTAAGCTCTGGAATGACAGGCTTTAATAAAAATTGTTAGCAAGATACTCTTAAGTTATTTTTCCAACTTGCCATTCTTTCATTTTCTGGGTAAAATTTCGGTATAGTAAATTATGAATCCATCTTTTACGACTGAACTTAATGCCCTCGCGACCGAAATACTGACGCTCTAATCACAAAGAATCTCGGTGTTGTTGTTGTTGGTCAGGTAAGAGATAAGTCTTTATTAGTATCGTTATCAAAGTCGGTATGGCCAATATGGCAGCCATCCAGATTTGCTGTCTTTCCCGCTGCGTCTCTCATGATGCCAGCGGCTGCACGAGTCTACTTCTTAGCGTGTGGCTAGGTAGGGCAATGTTGATGGAAGGGGTGGTGGTGGTGGTGGTGAAAGACATGTTGAAGAGAGTGTTTGTTTTCTTTGTTCACGTGAAATATTGGACTATAACAAAATGCGTTATCACTATTACTTTGTAACGTTGTTGGTGAGTTGAATCCACTGAATGATAGGATCAAACGTCTCCTTTCCATTGTATATGAAAAATCAACCATCAATAAATAGAATAATTTCTCTTTCTCTCTCTCTCTCTCTCTATATATATATATATATATATATATACGAGGTGTGTTCAAAAATCATAACGCCCTTTCAACGGGGCTTAGAATATGTTGATTGTATCCCCACCTAAAAAATGATTTCTCATTGACCTCTGCTTACATTTTGAAGTTTGAAATCTCAACATCCTTATCTTATCTAGTTTACAAGCTTTGACAGTCTTTATCTAAGTATATATAATATTAGAAGCATTAAAATAATATAATTATATTGGTTATACCCCTACTTAATTATGTGTGACTCTAAACGGTATCTAGAGGTGAGGTTCAAGTTCTGAGGAGTGTGGAAAGTACTCCTTCAATTGGCTATTACTCATAGATCTTCTCGGTCCTTAAGTGGTAGTACCTATTAGAGTCCCATCTGTGGTTCAAATTGATCTGTTTAAAAATTATTCGTATTCGATGGGAAAACTTAATACAATATAACTGTAAAATTATTTATTTTAAGAATGTTTATTTGAAGCTGTAATTGTTTAGTAAGAATTGTTATTAGCTACTTGAAACCATACGTGTGCAAATAAATTAATGCTATTAAACTGAAATAATGACTGAAACCATATAATTATTTGTATTAGATATGAATACTTTATAACATGGTATGCCACTGAGAGAGGAAAAGGGAAGATAAATTCCCTTACCCTCTGTGTTTGAACTAACAAGCCCCAAGGACTGACCGCTAAAGCAGTCAGAATGCAGGTCAAACTCTACCAGCACTCCATGACCTATAATCGGTTGGATAGAGAAGGGAACGTAGGTTATTGTATTAGCATGACCGGATAAAATAGAGATGAGGAAGAAAGAGGCCAAATGATTGGCCCGAGCCTTTAGCGCCGAAAAATAGTAGCTTTTTGTCAGAGGAAATTTGGAAAAGGATCTTTAGTTTTAGGACAGAGGTCGGCAGGAAAAGACTTGCTGATTTAATGCCAAAACTCCGGAAGGTCCCTCACCCGCAAAAGAATCTTTAGTTATGGACAGACATTTGCAAGAGATGGACGCTAAGTTAGCCAAGCTCCGAGAAAGAGTAGAACAGAATCTTTGGACAGAAGATAGCAGAAAGGCGTATTTAGCCAGATCCTAGAGAAATGCCGCTCGCCCGTAAAAGGAAGGAACCTGAGAACTAGCCTTCGAAAAGATTAGTACAACTCAAACTGTTTTTCCTCCTACCCTTCCTAAATATTGGGAATTATATATATATATATTCAGAAAAGGAAAGAAAGAAACTGAAAAGATTTGTTTCGTCAACCGTAAATGAATGAGTGGACTTAGATACTTTCTCAAGTAAAAGAAAGAAAAGTAGAAAGAAAGAAAAGAAAAAAAGAAAGAAAGAAAAAAGGAGAAAGAAGAAAAGGACTGTCGAGAAAGATATTTGTGTTTAACACTGCCTGCTGGCTTATCAAAGCCGATTGTTTAAAAGGAAAGGAGAAAAGAAAAAAAAAGGAACTGTTTCTTAAATCTCATAATTATTTGTTTGGCTGTCGCTTATTAAAGCTTTGCTACATTTTAAATGCCCCCCCCCTTATGTTGAAATCTATTCGCTATGTTGTTTATCTATCGAGTTGCCTTCTTTTGCACATATCTTTTTCAGCTTCGTATCGCTTTGATTTATTCTCGCTAAATGTCTTATTCGCCTTAAAAACATTACAAGGGAATTTTGGAAATTTGACTACTGTGAAATATATTTTGTTTTAACCTAGAAGTCCATGCTTTCCATTATCCAAGGGGTTAGAAAACGAAGGACTTGGTGGGGTATGTGAAAGTGAAATTGGGAACCCCCTCGCCAGCGTTGGAGATGAGTCTAGCCCCAAATTAACCCCCACATTATTTGCCAGTACCATATGCCCGAAATAGGAGTCTTGACTAGGACTTATTTTGCGAAGGGTCAAGTGCCAGACTGCCCCCGACGTCACACGTGCGTTAAATAAACTCACGTCCTGAGATAAATATTTATGCAACGTCACAAATTGAAACCATACAACTATGTAAAAATTATTTGCATTCGATAGGAATACTTGAAACCATAGAACTATGTACAATTTATTTGTATTATATTGGAATACTTGAAACCATAGAAATATGTATGTTATTTGTATTAGATAGGAATACTTGAAACCATACAACTATGGACAAATTATTTGTATTAGATAGGAATACTTGATCATATTTACCAACCCCACCACTCGGGCAGGATAGGACAAGGTCAATTTTTAAGCCGAGTTTAACAGGTTTGAATTCAGAGTTTTCCTTCTCCTAGACTAGTTGCCTCACCAAGGCTGAAGAACCAGTCTGTCCTACTATTTACCCATAGCTGGAGGGAGAATAATTGAATTCATACCTTTCCCAAGGGTATTAGTGCTATGTGAAATGCAATTAGCCCCGTCCAGGATTTGAACTCGAGTTGCTTTGTCCATTTCCTACGACGATAACAATTACACCACGGGCACCTCCCGAATACTTGATAGCCGCGCTTTTACGTTCACTTTTGAGCTATTACGTACACTTTTTTTTACTAATACCTTTTGGATAAGCATGACCCCCCCCCAGCTGTGGATTAAATAATACTACTATTGTCCTTCTACAAGAATGGCTTTGAAATCAAAGGAGGTGGATATACCATAAAACAAAGACACTGAACCCAATAATTGATAGCATATAACTCTGTGCAAAATACCTTTCGAAGAAACCACATTATAAGTGTAAATATAAATGTACAATGAACACAATTCCCTAACTTTGAATGTTAAACTGACTTCGGCATGAAATGATCCGACAAAATTTGAAATTCCGTAAAACCAACCAACCAACCATCAACCATTAGTGTATGTGGTACATTATACTTGAAAAATGCATATCTAGTTTTAATGTTTTAAGTTAGCCGTGACTGCTTGTTCAGGAATTTGTTAATTTAGGTGTTTACGTGTGACCCCAAATTTATCCATCTTATTTCAAAACGATATTTTGGAAATACTTTATCCATTAATCTTCGAGTATTTCTATTATTCTCCAATGCTTATATATATATATATATATATTGAGAAATGGTTGATTTTGGTGAATCTGATAAGATGGTAAAAATAAAGGGAAAGTGGATAAATCATATATATATATATATTTATATATACGCTTAGTCCGAGGGACTAAGAATTTTTTGGGAAGGCCATGCACGAGTCACAATTCCACTATAAACTGACCTAGTGCGAAATACACACATACACGCTTACATATATATATATATATATATATATATATGTGTGTGTGTGTGTGTGTATATATATATGTATATATATATACATATATATATATATATGTATATATATGTATGTATATATATATATGTATATATATATATATATGTATATATATATGTATGTATATATATATATATATATATATGTATATATATATATGTATATATATATATGTATATATATATGTATATATATATATATATATATATGTATATATATATGTATATATATATGTATATATATATATATATATATATATATATATATATATATATATAGTCGACCTCTCTTCTACTGGCAAGATGTGACACAAAGTCAGGTTAAATTTTTGCGAAGTAAAACTGGTCTGAATTCAGAGTTTTCCTCCTCTTAGACTTGTTGCCATACTAAGGCTAAAGAACTTAGTTTGTCTTTCAAATTATCTAAAGATTGGGGAGAAATGGATTTGTGCCTTTTCCAAAAGCATTAGCGCGAAGTGAAACGTAAACAGCCACGTCTAGGATTTGAACTCTAGTTTCCGATTCTATTTCCTACAACAATAACCTTTACGATATATATATATATATATATATATATATATATATATATATATATATATATATCGTGAATACACACACACATATGCATATGTTTGTGTTTAATTTATACTTCGTGTTTTTACTTTGTGTATGCTTCTTCCTAATTTCTTGGCAATTTTAAAAGGAATATGAGTGTTTTGATGCCGTTCTCCCATGTTATCATTTCCCCCGCAGCGTTCTTCCCAAGTGCATTGTCGTGTGTGATTTGGGATATACGCGATCGATACACTCCAATTATAAAAAAATGGGAGAGAAAGAGAGAAAGAGAGAGAGAAAATTCGCAGACCATTGAGATACACTTTCGCATTCCTTCAGGCCGAATTGTCAGATGAACTGATTCTTCGTTGTGAACCAATCCGATCACACAGGACGGTTGTTTTACGTCCGGCCTGTCACAGGGCGAACAACATGTCGGCATTGAGCATGCACAAAAGGAGGTTGGTGGTGAACGACGTTTGAAAACTAACTGTAGGCTTAATAATAATGATAATTATCAACTACCTTCATTGATATGAAATAAAGCCAAGACACCTCATAGCTGAGTTTCGTACTATGTAATTTTGTTTCTCGGAACGATAATAGTTATATCTTTTTTTTTTTTTGAAAATACATTAAAATTTAATGTCAGTTTTATCTAATACCTTTGATACAGCAATTACGTTTTCTTTGGTACCAGCAGTCAGTGGCGATAAAAGCCAAGATTCAGACAATATACTTTCTAGCTAACTGCATCCGACATCGCCCATTCGGTCAGTACAAATGCAAACTTCTTTATAATAAGTAGACCCCTCCAAAAAAATCTCTATCTTTGCCGCTCAGTAAATATTTACTTTCATGGTGACATTCCCGATCTTTGATTCAGCAGGGACCAAAGTAAATATTTATTTTGTAATTTGTCGCATGATTGAACCACATCGCTTATTTTTACATCAGCCACTTTATCGTCATCGGACTTGAAGATGACATTAAATAAAAATATTTATTCAGTTGAATTAAACAGACTTCAGGCATGTTGACACTGGCTTATTTGAAGATCGGCAACGTGAAACTCATAACAATGATTTTAAAAATCTTGTTTTTAATCTATTTTATTGTCGAAAATATTGTGATATTGCTGTGTATTTTGTGCAGAGAGCATCGTACTTTACTAATTAAAAACTTTTGGCGATAAATTTTGTATATACGCATGTACGTCCCGTAAGTAATGTTGGTTGGTTGGGTTTTATAGCATATCAACAATTGTAAGTTAATTAATGCCCAATTCTGTTTATATATATATATATATATATATATATATATATATATATATCTTCTTTTGCTTTCATTTCTTTCTAGTCTTCTAACGTTTTCTCCTCTCTTTCCTTTTTCCTTTTCTTTCCACTCTTTTTCCTTCTCATTTATCTATTCTTTCTTTTAATTTTCTTTTTCTTATTTTTTGTCTTTCTTCCTTTTCCTCCCTTTTTATTCCTTTCGGTGCTCTTATCTCCCCACCTCAGCCATCTATGCACTACATAACCCGAACCTTAATATATGGTTCGTGTTCATGTTGGCCATCTTTTGTTTATCTTATTCGATCTTGGCCATTAGAAGTGTTTGGTTTGGTTTGGTTTCTTTGCTTAATGGCATATCAATATTTGTTGGTTATTTAATGCCAAAGCCATCCTACAAGAAGAACAGTAGTGGTACTATTTAACCCATAGCTGGGAGGATAAGGGGGTTCATACCTTTCCCAATGGTATTTGTCCTAAAGTGAACGTAATAGCGCGACTGTAGTTCGAACTCGCTTACGACGATTCCGCAGTCCATCGCTTTAACCATTACACCACGAGGACACCCCCCGCCATTAGAAAGACGAATTCACGGAATTACAGGTGATGTTGATAAGAATCTCCATAAAAATGAGGCAGATGAAACAGACTGTGATCAAAATTACTGAGCAGTCAGAAGAAAGCCAATTTTTAAACCAAGTAATATACATCTGAGAAACAAGTGAGCGTCTTTGATGTTAGACAAACTATTTAGGTTTGGACGCATCGTATTCTTTTCCGATGTGTCCTCATTAGATCAATCTTCAAGCCGCGAACGGGTTTGGGTGTGAAGAATGCCTCTTCAGTAATGTTTTTCGAGACACTTGTAGCCCACTAATAATTATTGGCGGTTTTCTCTCACGGCGTGATGGAAAATTTTGAGTCATTCAGAAAAAAATCCATTTTATATGAAGAACTTCTTTTATTAATTATTGATGATTTTCATTGAAAAGGGTATGAAGCATATGTTCGAATGTTACTCCCTCTCATCACTTCAGATAAAAAAAAGGACCATTCTGTTTGAGGAGAGAAAAGGAGGAAAAGGTTAGCAAATCTAATAAGAAAGAAAGGGAAGAGAGATAGGTCGATTGGTTGAGAGAGAGAGAGAGAGGGGGGGAAGGACGCTTATCATCCACTTCTATGGAGTAGAAAAGAAGAAGGAAAAAAAGAAAGGAAGAAAAAAAGCAAAAGAAAGGAATGAAAGAGACAGATTAATCGATCGATCGATCGATAAGTACAAGACACTTATTTCGGAAGTTTCTATTTCATAAATGATAAAATCTTCCGAAAATCAACAAATTATTCAATTTTAATAAATATATAGCATTTATAAAATAAGTAAATAAAATACATATTTATCGGTCTCCGTAATGCATGTGTGTGTGTGTGTATGTGTGTGTGAATGTGTATGTGGATGTGTGCTTCATTTAAACGAGGTGTTGCACAAAAGTTTTGATATTTAGACATGACAAAATCAATTAACCAAACAATTAATTTCCACCGTAACATTCGAAATAGTCCTTTTTATCTTCCGTTGGTATATATATATATATATATATATATATGTGTGTGTGTGTGTGTGTGTGTGTGTGTGTGTGTGTGTGTGTGTATTACATTTTGGTAATAAAAAGAAAATAGTTGTGCAATTCTAACACACACACACACACACACACACACACACACACACACACACACACACACACACACACACACACACACACACACTCTCTCTCTCTCTCTCTATATATATATATATATATACCCTAACTGAAGTTATTAGGCAACTCACATAAACTTCAATTGACGTATCCTTAAAAAATGCCAAATGATTACATTTTATTTCAATAAGAATGTAATAAAATCATCAAAAATCCATCAACATATGTAATAGAACAAATAATAAACACATATGAAAAGTCTTTGAATCCTTTACATTTTAATATCGCGATTCTTCTTTTCAATAACAACCAGTAATCCATTGTTTTGTTAATTTTATTTTATTTCAGCAGGTTCGATTTCTGACATGGTTGTTTTAACTGCTTTCCGTAGGTCTGCTTTCCTCTTATATTGTTTGCCACCTTCATATGACTCCATCTTCACAATTGACCATAGATTTTGATCGGATTCAGATAAGGACTTGATGTTGTGCATTTCATTATCTTACATCCTGTAAATCTTTTATGCTCAAAGAATTCATGGGTAAGCTTAAATGCATGAAAAGGAGCATTGTCAAGCATAAATACACACTTAACTTTGAAATTATGAGACTGGGACTTATACGATGCAAATGAATTCTCGTTCATAAAATCGCAATAGTTAGTACAGTTCAGCTTAACTCCTTCATCGACTTTCAATGGTCCAGTAATGGTTTTAATAACAATTCAAGCCCACATCATTTGACTACAGCCACGGAGATGCCTGTGGTTTAATGATTATCGTCGTAGGAAATGGACACAGCGACTCGAGTTCAAATCCTGGACGAGAATGATTGCATTTCACATCTCACTAATACCATTAGGAAAGGTATGAATCCAATTATTCTCCCTCCAGCTATGGGTAAATGGCAACTAGTCTAGGAGAAGGAAAACTCTGAAGTCAAACCTGTTAAACTCCGCTTAAAATTGACCTTGTGTCATATCCTGCCCGAGCGGATGGGTTAGTAAATTGGTTAGACTACAGCCACCTTATTACCTTCTTTTAGCCGTTAGAACGTCTGAATTCGATAAAACCCATCCTTTAGCCCATCCATCAGGTCCATTAAATGTCACTCAAAAATTCGTCTATGAAAATTACTACAGGAAAATCGATTTTCATGTATTTCTTGGTCCAATCTAGACGCTTTAAGATATTTACTTTTGTGAGAGGAGGTTGCCCAGGAGATTTTTTTACAGATTCTAATTCACAAAGCATTCCACATCTTTTATCGTTCTTGAGTCCCTCAATTCCAACCTTTTCAAAGATCTGAGCGCCGGTTAAAGGTGGTTGTTTCGTCAAAAATCGCTTAAGTTTACGTTCATACCGAGGAAGAGAGTTCTTTAAGCGTTTTCCTTTACTTTGAGTTCTGAAGATTTATTTTTAACAGCCTTCTTTATTATTCGTTTATCTCTGCGAAGATCTTTTGATATCTTCAAAGCGGAGATTTCCTTACTCAATAACTTTATTTTCTGTTTTTTTTTTTAGCGATTGTTAGATCCTTCCATTTATCCATTTTTCAACATATATTATGAACAAAAAATTAAACATAGTTTTCATTAGATTTCAGAAGTTTTACGCTAATTTGAGTTTGACATGTAGATTAACTTCAGTCAGTCTATTTTCCTAAATTCCAAACATCGAAAAAACTAACCGTTAAAAATGGCAGAAAATTTTGTTAAATTTTTACTTAGAAATGGGGGATTTTAAATTTGGCAAATATTGGTTTAGAACTTGTTGAGTTATTGCGGTTTAATCGATTTGCATTATTATGCAAGCAGACAGATTGTATATATTTACAAAGAAATTAATGTGTGTGACGGACAAGAAACGTGATATTGATTTTTTTTTTTATTAAACTTTCCTTCTTTTCTTACAAGGAAACGTATATGAGGATGAAGTAAGTCTAAGAACTTTCCGTTGTTTTTTTTTTCATTGGGTCCAGGGGTTTTTGACTATTGTCAAGAACAAGAAAAAAGAGATGTGGGTGTTTTTTTCCTCGGACAAAATAACGTGTAGAACTATTTTTAGTGCACCTCTTCTCAAAGACCAAGATTCTAATTACATCAACAAATCAAAGAAATACATCAGCTTAATCATTTACATGACAACATCTCATGTTAGAGATGCTGTGATTTTGAACAAGTTTTGAAAAATATCTGCCTAGGTTCAGTGCAGTAATTAATATATCATTATATCTCATTTATTATTATTATATTCATATACATATATGAAACAATATTTCTCAACTGCTATATATATATATATATATATATATGCGCGCGATCGTATATGTGTGAGTGTGTGAGTTTTTAGCCAAACCCTCTACACATGAGCAGGATGTGGCATGAATTCAGTTTTTACGTGGATTATCGCTGGGTGGAATTCAAACTTTCCTTCTCCTAGACTGATTGCATTACCAAGGCTAAAGAACCCAGTCTACTCTACTATTTTACCCTTCTGCCGGGAGAAGAAGAGAGAAGAAATGGATTAATTTCTTTCCTAACGGCATGAAGTGAAACGCAAATAGCTTCGTCCAGGATTTGAACTTGGATCACCGATTCCATTTCTTACAATGATAACCTTAATGCTAATTGTGCCTCTTTATGAATGCATATCAATAATAAGATATTAATGCTGGTCCATTGTATTCGATGAATACCATTAGCTAAATCAAAGCCTTGCAAATGAACTGTACCGGTGATTTGTAAGTGCTGAAAGTCTTTGTAGAATCAGCCATACTTATTTAGATGAGCTGATAACAGAAGAAGGGCCCGCTGTTTTACGGCACCCCGGAGTCCGTTCTGGACTTCAGTCCGGAGCGTGGCTCTGCAAAAGGAACAATGGCAGACTTGGGGCCTTTTAGGCACCTAGTTTCGACTAGGCTACCCTCGGGTGGGTGAGCTGCACTTTTGTCTCCTTTGTAACCCAAGTTACACGTCTAGTTTAAGCCGTAAACTGGCATACGTGCCCGGACCCACATTTGGGTTTGTGAAACT